>SNQJ01S0103539.1:3051-24752 GCA_010110895.2 Picea sitchensis
TGTGCCATCTTTCTTTGGTACTAAAACAATTGGTGACCCACATGGCGATGTGCTTGGCATGATAACCCCTTTTTCAAGAAACTCTTGGATTTGTTTTTTTAATTTCAACATTCTCCATGAAAAACATCTTGTACATACCAATGCTTGGAAGAGGACAATCTTGCTGCAATTGAATCTCATGTTGGATACCCCCTTTAGGAGGCAATCCTTTTGGTTCCTGAAACATCTCATATTGTTGGTTAACAACCTCATATAAATCAGATTTTAATTTTGCATCACAACCTTGGAAAGCTTCTTTTTCAACATTGTCTTTGGGCTTGATCATCAAGAGTACAAAGTTTTTACTAGCATTGACTAATCTCTTCATTTGTCCAACATTTACAAGTGGCAAATTCAACTTCTTTGTATGTACTCTAACCATGTACTCAACTCCATTTTTAAACAAATGATATTTTTTCTCATGATGATGAAAGATGGCTCTCTTATCATATAAATATGGGCTTCCCAACACAATACCATAAATATCCAATGGAATAACATCAAGCTCTACCTCATCTATAAAGTTTGCAGTCATGGAAAATCTAAGTTTACATCTTCTTGTCACATGCAATTTGGCATTGTCACATATCCAACCTAGAGGGTATGGTTTAGGATGAGGAGTAGTTTCCAATTTTAATTTCTTGACAGTGTCTTCAGATATGAGGTTTGCTTGAGATCCAGTATCAAAAAGAGTATCTATATTGGTATGCTTTGAAATAACCCTTATGTGGAAAAGCTTTATTCTTTCTTTTCCATGTTGAGTTTCATTGAGGCTACTACTACTTGAAGAACTAGTACTTGCAATAGAATCGTTACCTTGAAAACCCATGGTTGTAATTTTTGTTTCATCTCCCGAATCTGAATCTAAATCATGTTGTGTAGTTGCAACAATCTTTGGTTTAGTTTTGTTGTTGAACTTTTTGGGTCTCTTTTCAGGATAAAGTTTCCAACAATGGTCTTCATTGTGGCCATCTTTTGAACAATGTTTACATGTGAGTTTTTCTCCCTCTTTCGTGACTGAAGCATTCTTTCTTCCATTTCCCTTGAATTTCTTCTTTTCCTTGTCTCCATGAACAAATGGGTTATTTCTTCCATCTTGAGTTTCATTCCTCCCTCTTGCTTCCAAATGAGTTTCCTGTACACAAACTTCATCTAGATTTGTAGGGTTAAACATAAGTATTGTGTGCCTCAAGTAGCTATGCAATCCTCCAATGTTTTTGAGTAAAGTTTCTTGAGAAGATAAATCTATACCAAAAATCAAAGCTCTTCTTCTAAATTNACCTAGAGGGTATGGTTTAGGATGAGGAGTAGTTTCCAATTTTAATTTCTTGACAGTGTCTTCAGATATGAGGTTTTCTTGAGATCCAGTATCAAAAAGAGTATCTATATTGGTATGCTTTGAAATAACCCTTATGTGGAAAATCTTTATTCTTTCTTTTCCATGTTGAGTTTCATTGAGGTTACAACTACTTGAAGAACTAGTACTTGCAATAGAATCGTTACCTTGAAAACCCATGGTTGTAATTTTTGTTTCATCTCCTGAATCAGAATCTAAATCATGTTGTGTAGTTGCAACAATCTTTGGTTTAGTTTTGTTGTTGAACTTTTTGGGTCTCTTTTCAGGATGAAGTTTCCAACAATGGTCTTCATTGTGGCCATCTTTTGAACAATGTTTACATGTGATTTTTTCTCCCTCTTTCGTGACTGAAGCCTTCTTTCTTCCATTTCCCTTGAATTTCTTCTTTCCCTTGTCTCCATGAACAAATGGGTTCTTTATTCCATCTTGAGGTTCATTCCTCCCTCTTACTTCCAAATGAGTTGCCTGTACACAAACTTCATCTAGATTTGTAGGGTTAAACATAAGTATTGTGTGCCTCAAGTCGCTATGTAATCCTCCAATGTTTTTTAGTAAAGTTTCTTGAGAAGATAAATCTATACCAAAAATCAAAGATCTTCTTCTAAATTCTTGAGTGTAGCTTTGCACACTTTTCCCTTTAGCTTGTCTAAAATTTTGCCAATCCATAATAGCTTTATGCATGTATGTTAATGGATAAAATTGTCTTTTCAGTGCAACAATAAAATCATTCCAAGAGGATAAAACTTTACCATGTTTCTTCATGTCCTCTTGAATTTTGGCTTCCCACCAAATGAGTGTTGCACTTTCCAATCTAAGAGAAGCAAGTTGAATCTTAGTTTCATCTTCTTTGATTCTTTGTATCCTACAATACACTTCAATCTGACGAATCCAGATGTTCAATTTCTCAACATTTACCTCTCCATTGTACATAGGCAATTCAAACATAATATCAAGCTTAGGCAAAGGAGTTTGTGGAGAAATTTTACCATGTTCTTTTGGAGAATTTGGAGGTGGTTGTGAAATGGTAGAAGAAGTGGAAGATGGAGGTGAAGGAGGTGGAGTATCACCATTCCCTCCATTTCCTTTTAGAGTTTCATCACCACTATCTTCATTACCTCTTAGAGGATTTGGGATTTCACCTTGCAACCTTGCATTCCTTTCTTCAAATAAAACTTTCACCATTTATGTCGTATCATAAAAATCTTTTCTGAAAGTTTCATCTTATGAGGTAAGAGTTTCATGACTCTCCTCATGAGCCATACTTGGTGAATGCCTCCTTGAATCTTGAGGTGAATGTATAGTTATCTTTATTGAAAGTTGAGAACTTGGCTCTACAAGTTGACCTTCTCCTCTTGTGAGCTTCAACCTTTTAAGAATCAGAAAACAAACACTTGCAAACAATCAAACCTTCAAAAAGATTTCCTTTGATACCAACTTGATTTGAAAATGAAAAAGGCTTGTGTGTAAAAAATTGCAAGTGAAATAGTTATGTGACTTAGGAAATAGGATCAAGTTGCAAACACATATACTTAATGAGTTTTTACTTAACATGAGAAACATAAACAACCATAAAAAACAAGCACATAACACAACAAAATGATAAAGGAGTTCACCCCTCTCTTAGGCTACATCTCCTGGTCCAACTTCCAATGGATAATTTTCATTATATGCTCAAAGTGTCAAAATCAGTTCTTTACAATGCTCAGAATGCAAAGATGGCTTCAGTGGCTCCATAATGTCCAAAAACTCCTAGTTGGGCTCTTTGTGCACCTGGTTTGGCCAAAAAAAATAGAAAAATACAACTCTACATGTTTTTCCCCAATAGCTTGTTGTCCATGCTCGCCAAAACACACCTCTGCAAAACTGAACCTAGCTCCAAGTGTTTCTCGTGCCAAAAACACAACACGCACACCATTCTACAAATCGGGGCATAATGTCACACGGTTAGGGGGCAAAGCACCTTTTCCGACAGAGGTGTCAGTCGCATGGCCCATGTGGCCTAGAGTCAACCTAAAATGTAGCACCCTTCGGCCTAGACATTGAAACCTCTACACATATGGTTGTATGGCATATGGTTTGAACGTTTTTGTGACCAGGGTTGGGGCTAAGCCCCGACCCTTTTTCTGCCCAGACCAAACATTAGTGCAAGCTCAAATAATAGTTTAGAGCATAGAGGTTGAGAAAAATTGCATAGGCTGGTTGGTGGCCCGACCAATGCAGAGACTATGCCATACACAGAGGTCTCGGGTTCGACCCCCGCGGACTCTATAAATTTTACACCAACCAACCAACAATGAGGTGTCGCGTGGAGGCCCCTGGTTGAGCCACATGGCACCTCCCCATTTGCCACGAACATGCCACATGTCGACCACCCATTGGTCCATGTCAACCACTACCACATAAGCTACCAAATCACCACCTACCACATGTCCAGTACAGTCCCACTCCCACGTCAATAGTATGGTCTGCACAGTCATATTGTACCCACTGTAAAGTCAACATTTTTTTTCATTTTTGGCAAAGTGGGAAGAATGTGATAGCTCTCGCATACGATGTCTGTTTGATCCCATTCAAGTTGTGTTGGGATCGTGAGGACAAGATCTATGTAATGTATCCATTTTCAAGCAATTCCGATCACTTTGATTTTTGAGCATATTTTGATCCCCTGGATCAACTACAATATTTACATGGTCTTCTGTTTGTCCCAGTTTAACAGTTAGAGAGCTATGGCATGTGAGTCTGTAAGTAATTCTAAGCATAAGCTGCAGTTTTTGCACTGGCTGAATATTTCCTAAGGGGAATTTTCCCCAATATGGACATTGTAGTGCAAGAGTCGGGATGGGTTTAGCTAGATAATTTCGGTGTCATCGACCTCTCGAATTCCCTTCACGGGAAGACTAATATTGAATCCAATGGAAGTAGGGCACCTCTATCAGACCCTTCACCTGTATGACCAAGGGCTCATGACCCAGCCTTAGTAAAATCTCGGCTAAAAGCCGAGTGTAGCCCCTAAAACTCGATAAGGTTCCATATGACCCAGGGTTGGAAACCCCTCAGTAAGTCGAAAGGAGTGAAGCTACTCTGTCTTCAGAACTCCAGGAATTTGGATCTCTGAGACATGAATTCACAACCCTTGATAACAACTGAAGGCCGAAGATGTGAATTGATGAGGGTTGTGGATTTGGGAATCCATTGGGGATCTCTCTCAGTCGTTAGGTTGAACCTAGTGAGGGGGTAGTGCAAAGTACTTTGGCGAAGTCCCACTTCAGGAGAATAGAGGTGGTCTAACATCGAAACTCCCGAATGTCGGAGTCGTGAAGTTAATCTGGACCGTTGAGAGAAGAGGGATGCATGTCCACAAATCAACGACTATCTGGAAGTCCAATTATCCAACGGTATCAAAGTTTAAACACAAGGACGCGCAAGTTTCCCCAAACCTCTACAAGCCAGATTAAATACTGGCCATGAACGCTAGGTGCACGTGGCAATAGATCGGACGTGGTTCGGAGTTCAGAGCTCTGGGGGGAAGTTGGAAGTTACACACCAAACTCCTGAATGCCAAATTTATGAAGTGATGTGGACCGTCGATCCTTAGATCCTTCAGGATCCTTCTCCACTGTCAATCTAAGGAATCTGTTGAGAACCCCTCTTAACTTCCCAACCAACTAGAACAAGTTGTGGGCCTGACACGTGCCCCCCTTCCTTGGTCCGCTATCAAAGGTCGTCCCTTGAACCTAAGTTGTTGGATGAAAGGTCGTGGCAAGAGACCCTACAGTCCAGAGACTTGACACTCCGGAGGAACTTGGACGAGAGTATTCAAAAGTGTGAAGACTCCCAAAGTCGTGAACGACGAAGTAAATCACAACCATTGATAGGTAGGGAACACGTGGCACTAGATCCTATAATCCGGAGACTTGGCAGTCTGGGGGATTCAAGATGTGGTGAGTTGATAAGCTCTGAAGCTGGAGTTTTGAAGCAACGAGAGCCATGTATATATGGATCTACATGGACAAAGCTCGACCATGAGATCTGAAGGTTGTTTTTCTGTGATTGATGTGGCTCACTGACATCATCCAGGGTGACATGGACCCGCGACTAAGGTGCCACATGTCACCGGGATATGGACTTTTGCAGATCCCTTGTGCCTATTAGAGAATCACACGTTTCACCCCCCGATGAGAGAATGTGTCACCACTGTCCCTTGCTACGTGTTAGCCCCTGGTACATGACCGCCTAGCCAAAGTGGTTGGTGAAGTGACCCAGACTCCAGAGGATTTTGGGTGTAGCATCATAGAGAGACCGAAAGGCTTGAAGGAAGGAACCATGTGGCAACCTTACGGGACTTTGGGAGTTCAGGACTTCGAGAGGTCTTATGCGTAGACAAAAAGGGGCGCTCAGCATCGAACGATGAATTATCCTTAGGTGTATGCCTTAATAAGGAGGAAGATTTGTCATCGAGTTAAATGGTGGATGGATCTCCACCATAGATACATGAACATTGGGAACTCCAAAACTTCGGGGAATTCTGGATGATATGTAAGAGATGAACCCACATGGATGCCACGTGGACCTTAACTAATAATGCCCGACGAGCCTCGGGAGGCAATAAATTGCAAACCAAAACATAGATTTCAGTATGGTGGTGACCGTTAGAAAGCTCATGGCAAGCAGAAGTCGATGGAGATCCCAGAATTAGGAATTGAGATAGTTAAGGAAAACGAAATTTTGATGCACAATCCTATCGACGGGCATAAATGACACATCATCAACTGGAAGGTCAAATCTAGACCGGGGTTGTCTAAATAACCCAAGTTGTTTGGAATGAAATGACCCGACGGGTTTAATGGCTCTGTTGGCCAACTAAAGTCCTAAAAATAATAAAAGAAAAGAAACTAATCTATAAAGCTATGATACTAATAATATAAGTTTAATAATTACAAGCGTCAAAATAGAAATATGAATATGTGCATATGATTATAAACAATGTATATACAACTTGCAAGATTTACTGGATATCTTGCGAAATAGATGTTCTTGAAAGTGTTTATAAAACAGATAAAAAAAGCACATACATTTTTTTGTTTTTTGTTGAATATTTAAAAGTCTAAAACTAATGAATACTAATCAAATAAAATTGAAATAGGAATACACAAACAGTCAAAGCTAATTCATGTTGTTCTTATTTCATTAAGAAATAATTTAACTGAATAAGCAAGTAAACTAACCTGTAACTAATCAACTAAAATGAATTTATCTTTATGTGAAATCCAAGCTCCTGACTGTCCTGCATATGAGGGAAACATGTGACAGAACGGTGCTAATTCTCCCAGAACAAACTCAAAGATGCATTGGAGTGAGAATATAACAACAGAATGATAAATGTACACATCTAGTGATCTTATGATAATCAACTCTTATAAAGAGAGGAAACTCAATTCAAAAGCAATAATATAATCCATCATTTAATATATAGAAGAAATCGACAATAATTAAATGGCAGATTGATCACAGATGTAAAATGGAACAACAAATTACATACATCATCAAAATACTTAATAATATGAAATACCATACGATAACCAGACTAAAGCTCCATCAAACGTAATAACATTTCATAAGATGGAGGCAAAAACATAATGGGGCAAGCGTCACATAGGTCTAAAGCCAAATGGTGAGCAGCTTCTCCATGTCAGTCTTCAAAATCATATGTCCATAATGTATCCAAGCCAAATATGTCTTCACTACTAACAATGATCACTATTTAAACTAGCTTAGGATTCACATACTCTTATCATGCAAGATAGAGTGCAATCAAAAAATAGATAGTATTACAAAAACAATACAACTAGAAACCACTCATGTATGAGTTGGTTTGTCAAAATAATAACAAAGTTTTTTCAACATAAAAGAAAGAAACAATTGAATAACAGAGTGTATGATCCAAGATTGTTTCTCCATGTAATCAATAGCATAATTATCATTTTCCTGTAGATAGCAAAACGAAATTGATATTCAGAAAATAATGCTAACTAATATTCAGAAATAGACTGGCTACAAAATCAAAGATTTTGTAGCTAATATTATTATTAACAAAGAAAATCAAAATTAAATCTGGCTCATGCACGCTTAACTGTGGAGTTTTCCCCACAATCAAGCCCACTTAGCTTGCTACCCCATTTGCGAAACCTTAGCAAGTATTGTTCCTTATGAACTACCCAGTTAGAGCTCCCTTCACTCTTATTATTTAAGCATAGAGGGGCTTCCGCAGTGCAACATATTAGATATTATTTTTGCGATTAACTGCATTTGTAAGTCATTAATCTATGACCCATATCCATGAGTATTAGTCGCAACTGACCAATAATTCTCATGATTTGAATAGTCCACTTAGCACTCATTGAATCGGGTGACGCTCATAGGGGTGAAGAAATGGGATTGAAACCAACGCAATGAATCGCATAGCATCAATCATCACTTCCAGGGCTTGCACCCGATAACCAGGACTTCCCAGGTGGTCACCCATCCTAAGACGCCTCTGGCTCAAGCGCATCAATCAGTTATGCGATTCATTTTGTTGGTTTCAATCCCATTTCTTCACCCCTGTGAGCATCACCTGATGCAATGAGTGCTAAGTGGACTATTCAAATCATGAGAATTATTGGTCAGTTGCGACTAATACTCATGGATATGGGTCATATATTAATGACTTACAAACGTAGTTAATCCCAAAAATAATATCTAAGATAAGTTTAACCCAATCATCGCCTCGAAGTCCCAAAAACATAAGTGTTTATAAATGTAAGGAGGTGGCAGTTACAGAAAGATATAATCTCTTTGTGGTGATTTTAATTGTGATAAAAATCCATAGAATTGGTGGCTGCCAACAATGGCGACATACTGGGCGAAGCAGTTATCTCTGTATCACCAGAAAATTTATGTCAGAGGCGTAGATGAAATAAATTTTTAGAAACAGTTAACAACAGGTCAAGCATTTCAATCATAACTTAGAAAATAACGCAGTTTATCATCAGATGTTTTTCTATTCAAAAATGTAATATGGTATCTAATTTAGATTACGAGTGTAGCGATGTTTATACAAATAACTTCGATACCGTTGACAGGGCCACTGCTGCCAGTAGGCGTCTATAGCCTCGGCAGGGATGTCATTTAACCCACTCTAGTACCTCTATCATGTCCAAGAGTCGTCCATTCATGATAAAAACATCTTCATACTTGATCAAATCAAAAGACATACCTGAGAATCTTCTTAAACCCGGCATTGCTTCGCTACTAGCGGGTATGTTCAGTACCTGACAAAGTTGCCTTGGTATCTTGAGTACATTTACCCGCTGCCAGCAAACCTGTTCAGTGTCCCAATGGGTTTGCAAAAACTTCCCACACATTACAGTGCTTCCAACTCTCTAGAATTTGTTTATAAATTTGCAAAAACTTCATGATATTCAAGAGAGCGGGGTGATACTGAAAATCTCATAGTTTAGAAAGAAAAGTTTGATCATTTGCAAATTATTTTTCTGTTTTGATGACTTTCATCATGATTTGGATAGTTAGATTTCTGTTAAGAAATCCTCTCTAGGATGGGGAAGCACAGTGAGTTGTTCTCATTTAAACATGGGCGACGTTAGAAGTTTGTTAAGAATAATCATATTTTCCTGTGATTTAAATGAGAAACTAGAAACATTGTTTGAATGGAAACTTCCCTTTGTTGATATGAGTTTTAGCACTTATTTCTCAGGTGCTTGAAATGTTAACAGCTGCTGCTAGTGATTGAGAATTTTGATTCCCTTCAACAAATGAAATGGTGACTCATATATAATTACTAGAAAACAAATCAAAATTAAGCAAAATGAAAAGAACCAAAATAAAAAACAAAAATTAAAATTAAAATATTTACAAGAGGGTGGATCAGAGATAATCAAGCGAAATACCTCTTGAGAGCCTATCCATTCACTGGGAAAGTGTCTGGTTGTCCCTCCAAATTATGCAGACGGAAAGAGCTAGGACCCAATTTTTCAGAAATTACAAATGGTCCCAACCACAGGTTTTGGAACTTGGTATGTTCCCCCTTACCCTCATGGGCTTTGTCCCACTTCAGAACCAAATCTTCAACATCAAAATTCCTATCAGAAGATGAATTTGAATCAAACCATCTTTTTACAATTTGTTGGTGCTGATCCAGTTTCTTCTTTGTTTGTGTTCTCATCTCATCTAGTTTTAATAAGGCATTTATCCGATTTTCTAGAGGAGGGCACTCTTCTTCTTGAAATTTATGCGATAATTGTAGAGAAGGAAGTAAGACATATGGGGAAAGGATGGATTCTCTTTCGTAGACAAGGAAGAAAGGCGAATTACCAACATAAGCTTTTGGATTTACCCTATCATCCCAAAGTCCATTGTGCCAATTCTTATGATTTTCTGAAACTGTCCTTTTAATAATCTTGATTAAATTCTTATTTGTTGATTCTGCTAGACCATTCCCTTGAGGGTAGTAGCTGGCATAATACTTCAGTTTAATACCATTTTCCAGAGCAAAAACGTCCATATCAAGGGATGAAAATAAGAGGCGTTATCAAAAATCAGACATTTGGGAATGCCGAATCGAGTGATGATATGGGAGTTCAGAAAAGATACAACCTGATTTGTGTTGACCACTTTTAAAGGCACAGCTTCAATCCATCTTGTAAAATAGTTCGTTGATGTGAGGATGTAATTGTACTGTTGCGAAGAAGAGGGATTGATTGGTCCTATGATGTCTAGGCCCCATTGATGAAAAGGTGCATCTATAGTAACATGTTGCAAAGGGAAAACTATTTTTTTCACCTGTCCTGTAGCCTTTTGGCATATTATACATTTGCGGGCTAGCGTATGGGCATCTTTAAACAAGGCAGGCCAATAGTATCCATCTCTTAGAACTTTGTGGGTAGTGGTTTCTCCACCGAAGTGACCATCGACTTCACCTCCATGAAGTTCAGCCAACACTCTTTCAGACTCCTCCTTTTCTAAACAACACAGAAAAACACCATCAAAGTTCTTTTGGAATAAAATATCATTGATTAACTCGAAAGATGCAGATTTAATCCTAATTTCTCTTCTATTTTTGGGATCAAGATTGCGGGGAGCAGATCCATGTGTTAAATAAAATCCAATGTTCTCATACCAAGAATTGGGTGTAGCTTGTACATAACTGATCTGTTTTTCGTTGTGCTGACTTACAGTTGATGTGTTTCATTGACTTTCTTGTTCCTCAACTGAATCAGCCACTAGTTTACACAAGCCTTGACCTCTAACAATTTTTGCAGGAGTTATTTCAAGGCCATATTCCTGTAGCGAAGTCATCCAATTTTCCCTTTTCTCACCCAACTCTTTTTGTACTAAAGAGTTTCTCACAACGAAGGAACAACAACTTTGGTTATGGATTTCAACGGGTAAGACCGGAAGTGTTTCACTGCTTTGAAAACAGCATCTGCCTGTTGATCTACTGCTGGGTAATCAAGTTTTTATCCTTTAAAAGAAGAGCTCATGATGGCAATGGGTATCTCATGGCTTTCAACGTTTTTCTGTGTAAGCACAACAACATAGGATCTGTCAGAGGAAAAAGTGTACAGAGTGAAATCCTGAGAAAAATCGGGACTCATGAGGGAAGGGGCTTCTATTATTGTTTTTCTAATTGAATCAAAAGCCTGACTTTCTTGAGGTCCCCATTAGTACAAAACATCCTTTTTAATTGGATTTTGTAACGGTCTAACCATTTATGAGAAACTCGGGACAAATCTTCTGACAAAATTAACCTTGCCTAAAAAGGATTGCAAGGCCTTTTTGGAGGAAGGAGGGGGACGTTTAGCAATGGCTTGGGTTCTTTTAGGGTCAATAATCATTCCATCCTTAGATACTATGAACCCAAGCAGTTTACCTTGCTCTATTGCAAAGACCAGTTTCTTAGGATTGAGTGATATGTCAAACTTGCAGCATCATTCCAAGACAACCTTAAGGTGAGACAAGTGATATTTCTTGTTTTTATAAAATACATTGACATCATCAAGATAGACCACCACTGACTGGTTAATGAGGCCAGAGAAAGCAATATCAATTGCTCTCTGGAAAGTGGCATCGACATTTATCAGTCCAAAAGGCATTTTCCTGTAAGCGCAAGTGCCCCATGGGGTACGAAAGGTGGTTTTAAGCTGGTTTGAAGGAGACATAAGGACCTGATTGTATCTCGAAAAACCATCTAGCAGAGATAGTCTTTCAGAACCAGACACTTGTTGTAGAATTTGTTCCATCGGAGGAACCAGATAGTTGTCTTTATCAGATGCTCGGTTTAGGTTACGAAAGTTGACACATAGTCGAATTTCACCACTTTTCTTCCTTACAGGGACTAAATTAGACACCCATTGAGTATGCCTAACCGGGGAAATTATCTTTGCAGTTAGTAATTTGTTTAGTTCCTTTTTAACTATAGGTTCCAATTTAGGATGCATTTTCCTCATTTTTTGTTGAAAAGGCTGAGTCTAGGGCTTCATAGGGATTACATGTTGTATGATGTTCAGATCAAATGTTTTCAAGTCATCATTGGTCCAAGCAAATACATCTTTAAATTCTTTAAATAATTTTATGAAAGCGGATCTTTCTTGCTCAGAACTTCCCTTTCCTGGATTAATATTTTGAGGATTATCTTTTGTTCCTAAATTAACAGTTTCATATATCAAAGAGGAACTGTTATTTTTACAGTTGACTACCCCTCTAAACTTATCATGCAAGTCATAAAAATTTTCTAATCTCACAATAGATATGGGGATAGAGTTTACCAACTCGGATGTTGATTCAGGAGATCGAAGATCAGATATTACCGTGAAGTATCAGAGATTCTCATCATGAGTGCCTTCATCAATGACTGCATCTTGGAAGGTGTCTTCCATATGTGGAAAGTTGATGATTTGTCATCGAATACTCTCCAATTCGTGATGTTATCCGGAATCGACGGCCTGAACAATAATTCGATCGAAAATGCGTTAGGAGAAATACCTTCAGTGGGAAACAATTTAGAAGCAACATTGGCTAGTAGATCATCTTCTAAATTACTCATCTGAGGAATAGAAGATCAACATCAAACTCCATACCTCGGTTTGGTAGCTTTTCAGATGCGGTGACAAACAATGTATGGCGTTTGTTACCTGCTTGACCACGATTTTTGAGTCACTGAATACTATCAAATTTCGCACGTCTGTATCCAATGCTTTCCTAAGTCCTTGCAAAAGCACTTCGTGTGAAAACAACAAAATTCTGTTGATTTTGTTGATGTCCCTGAAACAGTTTTATCTACATTTCCTATAGTTTTTTCTGCTAAGTTCCTTTTTTCTTGAGGTTTGGATGTCTTTTTAGTTGGAACATTTTTAGCTGCGTTTGAATCAATTTCCATTGATTTTTTGCTGATGAGATCATTATTTTTACTGTTTTCAGCGATGCTTTGAAGCATTTTCTGCAAAATAAGAGGAAATTTCAGCAGTTCAAAAACATAAATATTAGCCCTCAATTTTTTCAGATCTTCAATTAAATCATACTCTAAAACTGGGGCAGTTAGGTTATGTCTAATTTTTGTTTGCTTTGACTGTTTTGGGAAAACAATTTTAGTTACTTCAAGAGGAGGTTTGTTTTGCGTTTTGCTTCTAGTGTTGTATGGGTGGATAGTCTCGAAATTTGCTTGAAATATTTTGTCCGACAAGTGCCTGAAAACAGGAAGGGATGAGTCCTCCTCTTCTAGTACCTCTTCCTCAACTGTATCATCAGAATTTTCAGGAGGAACAAAAAAAGAATTGTTGTGCGCTTCTAATATCGTCTGCGAAGCATACTATAAATTTTCAAAATTTAGACCTTCTGTGGTCGAGTTTGGCCGGTTTGGAGGAATTTTTTTTCTAAAAGGAGGTTTGAAACTTCCTTTTCTTGTGGATGCCTCCTTGACTGATCTCTTCAAGTCAATGACCTGATTGGATAGTTTTTGGAAAGATTTCTGCAAGCTCTCTAGGTCTAAAGTTTCTTGTTGATTTTTTGTTTGAGGAGGCCTAGTGAAAATTTCGATTTTCTTCTTAGAGGATGAAGTTGTTTCAGCTTCACTATTCAGATTATATTTTAAGCTTAATATATCTTTCTCGATTTGGCTTGCCTCAAAGGCTTCTAACAAAGTGTTCTTCTTGGACCTTTTAACCCATATGGCTATGTTATTGTGCAAGGCCTTAGAATAATATGAAACAATTAAACTTTCTGCGAGCATCGAATCTACAAGGATTTTGTTCTTTAACGTCAGAAACCTTTGGTTAAAGTCCTTCACTTTTTATTTAGGGTTCATTTTTAATCTAGAGAGTTCCATAACAAAGACTTCTGGAGATTTATCATCTCCAAATTTTTCCAGAAAACAAGTTTCGAACTTGTCCCAAGAGACGATGGTCTGGGTTTGTTGAGCGAAATACCATGTGGAGGCATTTCCCTCGAAAGTATAAGGAAATAACCTGCATACTACATATTCTTTTCCAACGCTTTGGAGTCTAATGGCTAACATAAATTTCTTGATGTGATCCTCAGCTGATTGCTTTGAATCTGGATCAAACTTGGGGAGCCATTTCTCCAGATGTTTAGGTAATGGGTGTTGGGGTCCAGGTACAACCACAACATCTTGATCGAGCTAGGGTCTAACATGATTATTTTGGTTTTCCATGGGAGAGGGTGGAGTTGAAGGTTGAGATGGTTCAGATGAAGAACTGCCTTCGTGCGAGGATTCAACTCCCGAAGAAGGTGGAGAAGAACTAGGTGGGGATGGTGGAATACCCGATCCTACAGCACCAGGGATAAGGGTTTCAATAGGATTGGTGATATTCACAGTCCCTACAGTATTTCTAGGCAGATCGGTGCTTTGAAGTTGTTCTTGTAAGTTTGTAAAGTCAAGGGGTTGATTGCGTTGTCTACCAGGTTGTCTAATACAGGATAAGGCACTTTGAGTTCTTATAAGTGACTGGCGGACAATTTCCTGGACGTCAATCCCTTGAGGGAGTGGTGTCACTGGCTCGACAGGAATATCAAGGTTATCGTTTGAGGTTGTTGTTGTTTCAAGTGTAATATTTGTGTCAGTGCGACTACGAGTCGCGATGGGAGAACAGTTGTTTGGAGGGGTCTTGCAACCTCCACGTGCCATCAATCAAATTCAGGCCCTCCTTCTAGCACCATTTATTGACGGGCGTAAATGACACACTGTCAACAAGAAGGTAAAATCCGAATCGGGGTTGTCTAAATAACCCAAGTCATTTGGAATGAAATGACCCAATGAGTTTAATGGCTCTGTTGGCCAACTAAAGTCCTAAAAATAATAAAAGAAAAGAAACTAATCTATAAAGCTATGATATTAATAATATAAGTCTAATAATTACAAGCATCAAAATAGAAATATGAATATGTGCATATGGTTATAAACAATGTATATAAAACATGCAAGATTTACTGGATATCTTGCGAAATAGATGTTCTTGAAAGTGTTTATAAAAGAGATAAATAAATCACATACATTTTTCTATTTTCTGTTGAATATTTAAAAGTCTAAAACTAATGAATGTTAATCAAATAAAATTGAAATAAGAATACATAAATAGTCAAAGCTAATTCACGTTGTTCTTATTTCATTAATAAATAATTTAACTGAATAAGCAAGTAAGCTAACATGTAACTAATCAACTAAATTGAATTTATCTTTATGTGCAATCCAAGCTCATTACTGTCCTGCATATGAGGGAAACCTATGACGGAACAATGCTAATACTCCCAGAACAAAATCAAAGATGCATTGGAGCGAGAATATAACAACAGAATGATAAATGTATAGATCTGGTGATCTTATGATAATCAACACTTATAAAGAGAGGAAACTCAATTCAAAAGCATTAATATAATCCATCATTTAATATCTAGAATAAATCGACAATAATTAAATGGTAGATTGATCACAAATGTAAAATGGAACAACAAATTACAGACACCATCAAAATACTTAATAATATGAAATATCATACGATAACCAGACTAAAGCTGCATCAAACATAATAACATTTCATAAGATGGAGGCAAAAACATAATGCGGTAAGCGTCACACAGGTCTAAATCCAAATGGTGAGCAACTTCTCCATGTCGGTGTTCAAAATCATATGTCCATAATGTATCCCATCCAAATATGTCTTCAGTACTAACAGTGATCACTATTTAAACTAGCTTAGGATTCACATACTCTTATCATGTGAGATAGAGTGCAATCAAAAAATAGATAGTATTACAAAAATAGTACAATTGGAAATCACTCATGTATGAGTTGGTTTGTCAAAATAATAACAAAGTTTTTTCAACATAAAAGAAAGAAACAACTGAATAATAGAGCATATGATCCAAGATGGTTTCTCCATGTAATCAGTAGCATAATTATCATTTTCTTGTAGATAGCAAAACGAAATTGATATTCAAAAAATAATGCTAAATAATATTCAGAAATAGACTGGCTACAGAATCAGAGATTCTGTAGCTAGTCTTATTATTAACAAAGAAAATCAAAATTAAATCTTCCTGTTTTGAATTTTCATAACAGAATGAAATAAAATCAAACAAATCATTTTTACCATTAGAAATTAGCAAGTGAAGGATCAAACAGTTCTGAATTAATGATGGCATTGAAGTTGGTTGCATTTTTTATGATTATATTACCAGAACTTTTGGGTCTTTTATTTGCTCTCTCTGTGCATGCTTTCAACTCTTGGTTTTCTTATTCAAGTAAAGCATTGCGAGCAGTCATATGTTTTACTTATGCCTGTAACAACGGAATGTCCCTGTAATAGCGCTCTACCCAATCCAAAAAACTGTCACAATGTATTGGTGCTATAGCAGACTGATGTGGAATGTATTCAGCAACGGGTATTTTGCACTTCCCTGTGGCCTGTTTCAAGTCATGGCTATTGCCAGAAAATCCCTCTTGGCCTTCTAGAAACGAAGGTAACCTAGAGACAAAATCATACTACTCAACTTGACCAACAGTTTCATTCTGGAGAGACTGGTTATCTAGATCCTCTAGTGCAAGGAAGTCGTCGATCTCTTGATATGAACAATGATCATTGACCTCGATCATAGAGATCGAGCTGAAATGATCCTTTTTTCAATTCCTTAAACTCCTAGATATCAATTGACCAAACCTCTTATTCATAAAATTCAAATCCGAGCTTCATTGTTTCTTACCCTTCCAAATTTTCTTTACAGTGGGTTTATCACTATGGCCCTGATTAGGTTCATTAGCAAGAACAGGGGAAACTTTTTGTTTTAATTCGTCCACTACCTGTTCCAACAATTTTCTGGGCAAAAAAATGTATCGTGATTTTTTAACCATGGGGGTTTGCAAAGAAACAAACACAAATTCATTAATTTCATAGCCATTAGGTGAATCGAACCCTTGACTTTCGGTTACAAGATTATCAGAAGAGGGGTTCACATTTAAAGGTGAATTCCATGTACTATCGGGTTGGGTGAAACCATTTCGACTCAAGAAACTTTCCCAAGTATCCCCGATTTGTGACAGGTGCGATAGCAATAGGATTTTTATGAGCCCGTGATGAAAAAGGCTCGGTAGGGAGTTCATGTTTTGTCTCTTATAATGTTTTGACATTTTATATAGGCTCATTAAAAAGTAGAACGACATGTTCAATTCAAACCCTGTGAATAACATCAGCAGTCAGATGTGGTATAAAAAGACCAAACCATACCGACCTTCGCATGTTATAAACTGTTTCAAAATTAAAATGAGGCCATCCCATCAAGGTTTTAGAAGGTTAATAGGAATACATTTAGGGCATCAGGTAGACTTGCAAGAGATCATGAACAGGCTCCATGGAACATCCTTCATTTTGGCATTTTTAAACCACTTTTCGCCTTCCTGTGGGAGTCCTGTTGCTCGAGCTACAGAGTCCTCTGTGACCTCCAATTGCACATCCCTGACCTTGGCCCTAAACCCATGAAAAGTTTGTGCAAAGGCTTGTGCGACCGCAAGTTTGTAATCATCGAATTTCCTAAGGAAGATATCCCAACCATGAACTTTCAAATCATCTATGTCATCATCGTGGGCAAGAAGAGCTTGACAACCATTTAGTTCAATTCGAACCACAGGGGCTATGGCCACTGTGAAATAGACACAAAATATATCACAGGAGGTAGGCTTCGTCTTCCAATAAACAAGTAGCAGAGAGAGGTCTGTGCGAACTAAAATGGCCCAAAACCTACTAAGTTTGGGGACTGCCATGCTCAATAACTTAGGTTTAGAGATACAGGAAATTGAAGGGCGCGTAGACCTAAGAGCCATTACACATAATGAATATCAAACCCTTGACTACCATCGAATGTTAATTCGAATAATGAACGGGTTCATTAATGCACATGACAACAGAGGGAGGTGTAGTCGTGGGTACAACAAGCCTGTACCAAGCGACATGAAAGTTGACATGACTATTGAGAGCATGAAGCCCATATCAAATGTTAATCCAATGTTTTGCGCATTCATACATTTCAAAAGTTAAAACCAAACAATCAATCATAGAACCAATTAAGTCATGATACCCATAATACATAAAAATTGTGGTTGTGAATTAATCAATGAGTTTATAAAACTTGAAGCTTAGCAACGAATAGGTGCCTTCGAAGTGAAATTTATTAGGTAGAAAATACAACTACAACATTATTACCCAAACTAAGTTTTTGTTTAAATTTCATGCTTGCAGTCATGAATTTTAAACAAAACCAACGAAAAACTCAATAAGATAAGTTTAACCCAATCATCGCCTTGAAGTCCTAAAAACATAAGTGTTTATAAATTTAAGGAGGTGGCAGCTATAGAAAGATATAACCTCTTTGTGGTGATTTTAATTGTGATAAAAATTGATAGAATTGGTGGCTGCCAACACACCCCTTAAAAGAGTATTTAGGGGTCGGGTGTGTTACAATAACCATGTCATTTAATATGTCTAGAAATTATGAACGACAACCTTCTTGTGCTTCAAATGGATTAAAATAAAGTCTAAAATTGCTTGGAAAGTGCCTGGAAAGTGGTCTGAGTAAATTAAAGGAGGGATGAGTGTAAATTTTTGGGTCTAAAAGTTTGATTTCAACCCTTCAATAGGATGCTACAACTATGGAAAAATATGTAATTGGATGGAATTTGTTTTTTACCAAGATGTTGGGTGGACTGACAAAAGGTTTGAGACTTTAACCATGTATTATTTTTATATTTTAATCTGGTTAATCAACAAGTAATGATACCATTCCATTGTGAAAGTCCTCCCAATCAGGCTCACACCTTTTATCTTGCAATTTATCTACCTAGTATAAAATGAGTGAGTTGGTGTACACTGCTTGGTTAGAACAGTGAGTGCCCCATGCAGTTCAGAGAAGGAGGGGTTAACCCATTCTCATCACTAGGTATTTTGGGCTCTTAAAGCTACTTGGAAAGAAGAAGGATAACTGCAAAAAGAAAGAGGCTCAAGATCCCCCCGAGGGAGTTTAGTTGAGCTTAGTCAAGCAAACTAGTATTCCAATCCGAGGGAAACTATTCAAAGTTTGGAACTGTGAGATTTATCCATTGAGACCAATTCGAGGAAAGATCACTCAATTAATGCAAGGAAGAAAAAAATTATGACGAGTCCCTGATGAGAATTCCCTGGTTTTGACTCTTTGAGGCAAACCCCAACTTTTTTTTTTATGTTTTTGGGTTTTTTGTGTTTTGTGTTTTTTATGTGTTGGCCCCTTTAGGGGAAACAATGTGAAAATGAGAAATAAGTAGAAATATATACAAAAAAATTAGTGTTGGTTCACCCTCCCTGCTAAAATTGACATTAACCGTAGAGGTATGATGGTAGGGAAACACAACCATCTCCCAATCACAAGGTTATGTGCGTTTAGCCTTCAATTCAAGTGGCGTAGCAGTTATGAAATTGGATAAATAATATAGAGAAATTAATTAGACTACTCAACCTAAAGGAATGGAGTTGAAGCACTTTGTGGAGTGCAGAACCACCATGTGCAAAGGAACTTCAACTAGTTCCTTGGTTAATGGGATGGAAATTTAAAATAAAAGAATGCTAAATGATAATTATAGTGAAATACAAACGCATCTCACTGAACATAAAACTCTTAAAAACAAGGATTTTGTCTAGAAAATTAATGTTATAGTGATAATGAAGTGTGTGAATGATTATGGAAACTAAATAAACTTAAAATAAAAAGAGATTAAGAGTGAGAGGAGGGGGTTTTTACATGGTTTTTCACTCTTTTTACTTTCTTCCATATTGGCTACTTTGCCTCAAATAGGTCTTCAATTGGTTTCCTACTGCTCAAGTGAAGCAGAGAGGCAACCGATCAACTTCCTAGCAAGTTAGCAATATTTTTTAGTGAATTTTAATAAACATAAATGTAAATAAAAGAAACATAAATTAAATTTACAAGTATAATAACCAACAAAGAAATTTGTCCTGGAATGGTAAATTGACCAAAATGGCCAATTTAGCTATTCAGGGCAACAACAACAAATAACAAAAATTTAAGAGACAAAAATAAAGTGAAAACGAGGGGAAGGACCGCTATAACCAATAAGGAAAGGTGGACTTGAGGGCTGTCCTAAAGGACCCCTGGGATTCCTAGCTGCCAACTAAGGCTAGTATTCCTTGCTCTTTCAAGAAACCTACATAAAAAATCACATAAAAAAGATCTACAAGAGTTGATAGTGAGAAAAATTAAACAATTCATACCCAAGGAAATAGTAAGAAAGGCCTATCTAACTAAACCCTGAAGGAGATAGCTAACATAACTAACATTCGCCACTATCCCCCAACCCTTAACCAACAAATATTCAAATCCCAACAACATAATGAGGACAAGTAAGCACAATCATTAAGAACCCTAAGAAATCAACAGAGCTTAGCTACTATATTCAACAAGTCCTCCAAAATACAAATGCCTTTCTCTTATTTATAAGAGAAGAGCCTAACATTGGGTCACAAGACACTTGTCACTTTTGGAAAAGTGACAAGTGGACCAACCTTGAAAGTTTTTATCTTTTTCAAAAGCTAAATCAAATATGATTTGATACAAAATTAAATTACATTATTTGATTCAAAAGTAAAACATTTTAGGAAATCAACTTTTGGAAAAAAGTCCTTGAGGAAAGGGACAAAATCTATGTTGCATCATCATTTGCTTTGGGATTTGTGTCTCCCAATGAAACCTATGATTGTTGGCCATGGACTTACAATTGCAAATTAGGGAATTCATTGTGTTAGAAAGGTCGTCAATGCCTGTCAAATTCAACAGGAATGAGAACCCATGGCTTGGAGGAAAATTGGTCCTCTTTGGAGGGAAAGGGGTTATGGCATTGACCACTGAAAGTAAGGGAATGATTTTTGATCAGACACTTTTTAGACATGTTTTTATTCTCCCCTTGCTACCTATAAGGCTGCCCCAAGGATTGGCGAAGAATGGCTTCAATTTGGGCTCACGCTAACAAAGGGAGCATCAAGCCTAACAATTTGAAAGGTTGGTACCATGTACCAAACATGCATCATTTTGAAATTCTATGCACCCATACTGAATTTTGTCTCACTACAATCCCAACGAATTTGATTTGGCACAAATTGCGCTCAAGATGAGCGAGATATGGCCCCATAAAGGTCAAGGGGAAACATTGGTTTGAGGGATGATCTAGGGAAAATATGAAATTAAAATCTGAACTCTTAATTGGAAATTAGAGTTGATGGCCTACTACTTGCTTGCATGGCTGTATCTAAAATATGTCTTCTTTTGTTCAGGAAATTCAGCCCCAAAGTCCTCCAATTAGGCCCCCTTTTAGCACTTGCTTATAGGCCAAACAGGGGTCCTAGACACTCTTGAAAGTATCACTAAAAATATAGGATGGATTTCTAAGTGTGCTTGTTGTGGCTAGATTTTACATCCCGTTGTGGTCGTTTATACTATTTTTGGGTGAAAATCCACCTCTAAATGAGGAAGATATGCAATTTAGTTTGTCCAAACTCTCGGGGGTAAAGATTAAAATTTTAATTTAAGGTTTTTTCACATATATGTTAAAAAAAATTGTTTTCTTTTTCAAATTTTCATTTATATATAATATAAATAGTAATTTATATAGCATATAAATTATTATTATATAATATATTAAAAAAAAACTTTGGAACATATTTAAAAAACCATATAAGATATCTTTAAAAAAAAGAACTTT
>SNQJ01S0103539.1:24762-55136 GCA_010110895.2 Picea sitchensis
TCCAACACCAACTGTATGGAAGCACCAACTTCCAGTTACACAGGCTCCAACCTGCATAACAGAGAACACCTGTTCTCCCTAGCACCACCCTGCCACCCTTGTTTCTCTGGCTACAACCAAATGGAAGCTACAACTTCCAGTGTTCAAGAACCCACTTGAACTTCTGAGGACAACAGTCCTCCCGAGCACCTCCCAACCACCCTTGAATATCAAATAATGAAAACATAGACAACTTATTCAGATAAATCACTTCTTACCATTTTTACTCTGTTCTGAAATTTGATCTTCAACAAATTGTTCTGCAATTCTTCTCTTCCTCAACAGGTCTGCTCTGCATCACATTCTTCTGTCATTCTGTTCTTCTTCTTCTCTGCCTGTCATTCTGGTTTTGTTTCTGCTTTACATTTCATTTCATTCTGTACATCAATCCCAATTTCATGCTCAGCATCTTCTCGTTTATCCTTTCTTACTATCTCGTTCTTTCTCCTCCAGAACCGTCCTACAACATACAGTGTCACTCATTTTCTTTTATACACCCTGCCTTGACGATTCCACTTCCCATCTCCTTCGGCAAGAACAATGAAAACTGTCCCTGTAACTGAAACGTTAACACATTTACAATCACGAGTCTGTTTCACTTAACATATTCGTAACAGAGGAATTAACTGCAAGAAGGAACGGTAACCCTCCGATCACAATCAAGGTTTATCCGCACCTTTGTATTATCTTTATTATTCTTTCCTTTTAAATCGGGTTTTGGCATTCTTCATGTTCAATGTTCTTTTCACTTATAAATCCCGATACACAAAATTCCATATATCGGTCAAATCAATGATCCAGATGTAATTTTGGCTCAATGGCTACGATTATGTCACGATATCGCATATCCCGATTCGCGAAACTCCGACGTAGATTTTGATCAACGGTCCGGGTGCGATCTTGTCTCAACGGTTACGATTATGTCGCGATATCGTGTATCGCAATTTCGGCATTTCTAATGTTGCAAGTTATTTTCACTTCCAAATCGCGATCCCTGAATCTCCGATGAGAGGTCAGATCAACGGTCGTGATCATTTCTGGATCTGACGGTCTGGATTCAATCGCGATTCCTCATATCGCGAAATCGGAGTTTTCGTTGCATTGTGTTCTTTGCATAATGAAATCTCGATCCCCGATAATCCAATACGGGATGTGATCAACGATCCAAATCACTTCTTATCCAACGGCTGTGATTCCATCGCAAAATCGCATATCGCGATTTCAGGTTTCTCGTTATCAAGAGATTTTGACATTTCAAAGTCCCGATCCCCGATCCCCGATACTCCATGCAGAGATTCAACGGTCCAGATCACTTCTATCTCGATGGCTCAGATTAGATCACGATTTTGCACATCGCAATTACTCCCACTTCTCCTTGTACTTTAAAGGGCGTGCAGGTTATCTTTGATCCGACGATGATTGGGTCTTGCGCTTGGATCTAACGGTCACTGAGTCATCTCCACAACCACAACTGTACTCGCACTCCATGCAGAGATTCAACTGTCCAGATCACTTCTAGCTCGACGGATGTGATCAAATCACGAAATTGCATATCGCGATTTCAAAGTTTTCGTTGTAATTGAACACGGGACTCGTGAAACTCCGATTCCCGATTCTCCGATGAGCAAAACTCCAACAGCGCCCGATCCTTTGCCACCTGTCCTTGCAAATGGACGGTCCCTATTCCTCCGGGATTTCTTCTCTTCATAGTAGAACTTAACCCCTGCGCTTAACCTCTACGCAGCTTCTGCAGATCTGACAACTATCGGCCTTTCGGGAAATTTGAATGGGATCCAACAGTCACCATCTTCCTTCTCCTTTGCAAACTCCTGTATCTCGAGCTTTGCTGCACGCGTCTTCTTCCATGTTGTTCCTCCTGAGCTTTTACGTTCGAATCTCTTATCCTTCCATCTCCATTGTTGTCATCAATGACAAACATTCGCTGTCTGTTCACTGAATTTGCCAATAGTTAGGAGTCAGTGATAGATGCTGATATTTTTTGGATGACTGTACTTAATGTTTCTATGTTTAATGTAAGTCTTATAGCCTGTTTCGGAACTTTGAGATGAAAGGTAGAGGATGTAAATGGACAATCATAGGGTGAGACCAGAACTATGGGGCTTCTAAGACATTTAAATTTTTTGAGAACTCTTGTTTTTGGGGCATACTGAAGAACTTTAGGGAGGATCTATTTGTTTTAGCTAAGATAAAACATGAGGCGTGTTTTTTTCTATATTGTAAAACCCTTACTGGAAACGCTGTAACAACATTTATGGAATGTAATCCCTTTTTATATAATAAAATTATAAACTTTTTCCATGGAAAAAAAAATAAAGATATAGGAATAAGGCAAACCACTTATAGTCAAATGCCCTTCTGAACACTAACTTGCAGTCCTTCCTAGAGTTTATGCTTCTCACTGAGATATAGTTAAGGAGAGCTTTCACATCAAAACCAAAGATTTCTGGTCTCATTATAACATCAACAGGTAACAATTACAATTAAAATCTATACAAATTAACAATTACAATTAAAATCTATACAAATTAAAAATTACAATTAAAAGCTATACCAGATTCTTAGATGTTTGTTGAAAATAGTTCAACAAAAATAATAATAATAAGACTAGATTTTTATTCAGCTATAATTCCTCTAGATTTAAAGTCCATTACATTTAAAGTCTATTTTCAACATTAGAAGGACTTTTCACTACCTAACTTAAATTTTAGGTATTATAGCTTAATATAGCTTTTAGGGAACTGTTATAGCTTAATATAGCTTTTAGGGAACTGTTTTTGAATGCAAGCAAAGATGGCATGAGTGATAGAATGTATGCGCCTACCTAAAGGGTGACAAGATGCCAAATCAGTAACTCCAAACGTCATCCCACCATCATCTTCAAATGCCAACTCCAAACGTCATCCCACCCTCATCTTCAAATGCCAACTCCAAACGTGATGACGGAAATAATGAGAAAACATCATCATTGGCCATATTCTTTTGTCTCTAAAATGTAACATAATAAACCCGTGGTAAGAAACAGAAGATAACCAAGCCCTAAATGCTGCCCTGCTATGAAAATAAACCAGATTCTAACTCACTGTTGCTATAAACAAAAACTTAAAGAGAAATCCTCTGGTTGTTAATATTAACCAAGATGATTTCATATTTCTAAATATTAAATGCATACAGGGTTACCTCGTTGTTTTCTTTTCAGATCACTGCTGCCATTATCGCAGTTAATCCTGGTCCTATTCATGTCGATCTCTCCACAAAGATTCCAGAAAACCTGTAAAATTTTGAATCATAATCAATAATAGTAAATCACAAATATGGAAGGAAAGAGATCCATCCGAGTTCTACTTACTTTAGACATCGGCAGAAGATTCGCCCTCTGGAAATCGGTAGAAAAAATAGCTGAAATGTTCTCTGGTCTGGTTGATGATATTCATTCGCTCTTCCTTCACCCCTCTTTCTTTTGAATGCCCTGTCAATTCTCCTGGAGCCTCCATTCCCATTGCCACTCTCACTCTCGTATAAACCCTCCATTGCTTGTTTCATCCCCTGGTTGATTCCTTGCGATTTTCCGATGTAGAGTACAGAAGATTTGATGAATTCTTTACAAATTTATGACCAATTTATGGTTCGCTGTGTGAGAATCTCTTATATCACCTCCCTTTTGCATTCTAATTCCTTCGTTTTTTGTGTCGACCCATCCAGAGGTCGATGAAAGAGGAAAAAAGCAAGTAGACATTTTCAAAAAAGCAAGTAGACATTTTCAAAAAAGCAAGGAATTGGTTCGCTGCTAACAAAGAAAGAGAAAGTGATGTTCATTATATGAATACCTCGATCTGTGTGTGCACTTAATCCGATAAATTTTTCTGGTCGGTTACACTTCATAACTCTGTTACACTTAGAATATATGTGGATGATTATTTAAACCTGGAATTCTTTTCATAAATATAAATATATTTGTATGATTATTTAAACCTGGATTATTTTTTTTCCATAAAATTATATGCTTTTGTTTGTACTGAGATTTATTTTTATTTTTTCAAATTTATTATAATTTAGTGGTTGATAATAGTGAAGAGAATAAAATTATATGTTTTTGTTTGTAATGAGATTTATTTTTATTTTTCAAATTTATTATAATTTAGTGGTTGATAATAGTGAAGAGAATTATTATTGGTTAAGTTATCATAATGTAGTTGTTAAAAAATATTGAGGACAAGTGGGTACTATTCTCCAATATGGGTTGTTTCTTTACTTTAGTTGTTAAATAATAAAATTGAGGTTATGGGCCTTTTTCCAGATTTGCCTCCTTGTTTTGGGATCGTTGTCAGGGTTTGATGCATATTCTTGATGTTTGGCTCTGGTTTCAAATATTTTTTCCGAGTTCTAATATTGCAGGTTGTGGGTCAAATAGTTCTTGGAATCTCTCTTCCCTTTGAGGGGTATGTATGTCGCTCATACTTGGTCCATTTTGTTTCTAGTATTTCTTGGTTGGTTCGCTCACTCTCGGTAGGGTTTTCTTGGGGGTTAGTTCCCTGCAGTCCGTGGTCCTCTTCTTCGGTTTTTTGGTATGTTTGGGGTTTGATGTATACACATATCGGTGTTTTTGGTGTGTACTTGCTATACTGCTCTAACCAAGTTCGTCTAGTTTTATGGTATGTTCAGGGTTTGATGTATACACAGATCGGTGCTTTGGTGTGTGGTTGCTATACCGCTATGACTTGGTCCATCCAGTTTTCGGAGTTTCTTTCTTATTTGTTTCTCTCGACGTTTTTCTCTCGTGGTGGGAGCCTCGACCCTTGGTTGTTCTCGTTTCCATTCTTGGATTATTGTATATGTCTTTTTGATCTCTTATGCCTTTAGGTTGTACTCTCTCTTAGGGTTTTTAGACTTGTTTTTCTTGGAACTTTTTATTCAAGGTTGAGAGACGTGCTTAAAAGTACCTACATAATGTAATTTGGTTCTATTCAGATGAATAAAATTACATTTTTTTCCGTGGAAAAAAATACAATAATTATAATAATTAATCATTAAGTATATAATATGTGGAATTAAAATTATAGAGGTAAAAAATGGATGAGAAATGGATGTGATAAAAGCATAATTTTGGGTCTCATCATGCCTTCCAACTGAAGGGTTGCCAGATATTAAAATGAATCAAAACTCTAAACAACATGTGGTATTTTTTGTTCATCTACTCTTGATTGTCCCTCCCTGCATGGATCATTTCATTACCAACTATAACATATCCAAAATGAGTATTTCTCTTCAATTGAAGTTTGTCCCATTACTAAAAAGAAAAAATTGGTTTGATAATTATATCTTTAGCATTTCATCGAGCATGGTTCAAATGGCAAGAACATATTAAGCCTTTGAACTAAACCTTGTCTTGGAAATTTTTCTACAACTACTAGTAAATGAATCTTTGGTGCTCAATGATGTTTTTTTGGGGCGGCTATTCTAATAATAATCTTTGTTTAGGATCATCCATGCACATCTTCATTCATAAACAAATAATATCCATGATAGCCTCACATATTTAATAGAAGACTCCATGCACTTTTTGATTCATAGCATTCCATATCCTTCGACTATAAAGCTTTGGCACTCTTATTCTGCAAATTATATTATAATAGAACTCCTATGCTACAAATTATATTATAAGGGCACTTCTCTAAAGAGAAACAACTAGTGCTCCTCTGTTAAAAAATACACTGCCACTAAAAGATAAATTGTAATGGCACTTTTGCTTGAAAATAGACTCTTCTTACCTCTTTTCTTACAGTGTTAGTCTTTTGAGTTGGAGAAACTTCACTCTTCCTCTGTGCACTATCCTTTTCTTTTCTTATGGCTCCCTCTCTCAAGATATCAAGCTTGTTATTGTTGCACATTATTGTAGGCAGTCATATTGTATAAATGAGCTAACCTACAACAATCACATTGTATAAATGAGATAACTCTCATGTGTGTAATGGCCTTTATCATAAAACTCCCCTATGTTGTGGTTTCTCACCTTTGATTTCTATTGTGGCTTCACTTTTTAAGCTTAAGTTGATTGACAACTAGCCCACCTAAAATCAACTACCTTGCTAGGGAATCCATGAATAATGATAATCCACACGAAGGGGGCTAGAAATTCCTAAATCTTCAAATCCTCCATTCAATGTTGCCAAATTGATGACTCAACAATAGCTTTACATTTGAAAATTTCTGGTTTTGAGATTTTGAGTTTCTTTAGAAATTTGAAACATGATGAGAGATAGCTTATGAAATAGAAACTTCCCCCCGACTGAAGAATTTGGACACCCTTGGTCGACATGTAAAGGGAAAGTAGATTGCCCTCTGAAAATTTGGGTGGGGAAATGATGAAGGGATCAAAGGAAATTGATGATTTGGAAACAATAATAGCCATATAAATTTAATCTAATGTTTCTTGAAAAATAAAGGATTTTGAGTGAATTTTTAGAGAAAGAGATGGATATACCTGAGTTTTTTTTTTTTTTTTTTTGAAGAACTAAATATGAACAAGTGTTGCCCATTTTGAATTATTCAATAAGGATTTGTGTAGAAGATTTATGTGCCATATATCAAAATCATATTGCAAACCCCATCCATGAAGCTAACCCTTATATATTGGAATTGCAGAAGTATGTAGTGTAGAATTGTTGGAAATGCATAAGTTTGAAGTGCATAATTGTTGGGAACGCATAAGTTTGTAGTACATAATGGATGGAAATGTAGAAGTTTGTAGTGCAGAATTGTTCGAAATGCAAAAGTTTGTAGTTGATTTTACAATGAATGCAAGAGGCATGTAGGATGAGAAGTATGTAGTTGAATTGAAAATAGCTTGTATGGGCCTGTAAATCATGAAGTTTTTAGCTCTTTACACCTAACTTGTAGCTCATTTGGGTTCTTAACTTTGAGAAGTTCATTTTTTCGAATTAATGTTGTTGACCTTGTTTTCTTGATGTTTCTTTGGCTACCATAATTTCAAATGCTCCTTTAGTTGAAATGATGACTTTATTGTACCCAAATATAGTTGAATTTTGATCCCCTTTCCTCTTGAAATGAATTGTAGTGATGGCCTTCTTGATGGTAATCTTATGATTGGAAAAAATGTTGATCATCATCATGAAGCACGATTCATAATATTGAAACTTATACCATAAATCTTGTAACTCTATAACTTGAATGTAACTCTATAAATCGTACCCCTCTCCTCTGAGCATTTCTCTTACCTATTGGGTGAATTCAAGGTCAACCTTGGTTATTCAAGAGGTTGTACACATCCTCCAAGCTATTTACAATCCTTGCAATCTTCACATAGACCATATATGGTCGTACAACAACCATATGATCCGTACAAAGTTGTGGGAGGGTGTCCTTTGCTTGGTAGAGTACACTTAGTGTTTCATTGTTTGTATTAGCTATCCAATCCATAGAGTTCACTATGGAATTTTCTTCTTCGAATGTGTCTTGTTTCACTGGCTAGAAATGGTCATTGAATGGATCAATAAATAATTAAAACTACTAACTACCTTCTTTCAATTTGGTTGCCACCTCTTTACCATACACAAATTTTCTATAGCCTATGCTTGATCATTTGGTTATATCATTGAGTAATATCACAACACGTCCTTGTATTTATTCAATTGTGACTAAATTTCCAACGTTGATTATGTCTATGTGATATATATAATGTGATTTCTCCATGACTAAATCGTTGGTTTATTTAGCAAGTGGTTATAGCTATAACAATTCTTAAATTGATTGAGTTGTTGGCGTCAAGCTTAGCTATAGCCAAGCAAATGCGCGTAGCTCCACATTCTCCCATCGATGTGCATCACTACAAGAAGAAAAAACATTAGAATTGTTGGGCATTCTTTCTCACAAACCACAATCGTCCTTTACTCTCTACAATGTTGGAGTCCCTTTGTTAAATCATTGGTATTGGGTTTGCAGCTGTGCATTTTATTATATTCAACTATGTATTTGGGTTGAAAATTATAGTCATCTCGAGGGTGATTCCCATTATATATGTGTGTGTGTGTGTGTGTGTGTGTGTGTGTGTGTGTGTGGATTTTAATACTTGTGAAGGAATTATTGTGACATTCCAGTCATTAGGGAAAGACATTATATACATGAGCATTGTTTGCCTGTATAAAAATGAAGTTGAAGTCTAAATACATATGTATGGTAATTGAAACTAAAGGGTCATTGAGTTGATTTAGCAATTCCATCAAAGCCTACATAACAAAACTATTCAAGGACAGGTGACCAAACATGTGTGGAGGGACAAGTTTACAATTAGAGTTGTGTGTGCAAATATAAAACCATAGGGCACTGTCATAGCATAGTTCTTATTTGCTTAAACTACGATAGAAGAGTGGGCATTCTATTGGCATAACTCAGAACAAATTTGGCCTTGGTTCAAGTGTTGGAGATGCACATTCAAACCAATGCATTGTTGTTTTTAAAAACAAACAAAGTTCATATTCCATTGGCAATGATTTATAGCATTGTGATTGACCATTTATATTTCTTGAAGGTCAATATTTTGTCAGGAACTGAATCAAAGTTCACTTGGATTTGCCAATGAGAATTGGCCTTGGAAACATCGTAGATAATTCAAGCAAGTACCCAAGTTTTGAACCTAGAGCATTCAAGTCTGAATAATGATTGAAGAAGCCTAATCTCAACTTTGACAAAGTAAGAGAAGAAACCAACTTTTAAATTATGCAATGCATTTGTGTTGGTGAAGCGAGTGGACTATAAGCCCCTCAATTACAGATAATATGGTGCCAAAGTTGGTGAATCCTTAACCATGACATAGTTTCCACAACCTTGAAGACCTAGCATGGGTAAAGCAAACAAGCCAAGGTTTGAAGACCTTCATGTCATCAATGTTTAGCTTCAAGAAGAGAACAAACACTTGAAGGAATAGGTCTAGGTGTTTAACCAGAGGATGACATAGATGGTGAAGTACCTTGAGAGCTTGACAAGACAACTACCAATCCTAGAGAAGCAATTTGTTGAAAACCAAGATTCCCTCAATGCGGTTATGGAAGATTTTGACAATAAGAGAGTTCAACTTGTACACTTTGGAGAGAAGGAAGGTCATCTAGTTGAACAATTAGCAGGAGGATAAGTTCACCCGGATGATGGATCAACTGTAATAAGAGTTGGCAAAGAAGGAGGAGGCTTTAGAAAATCTCCAAGCAGTTGTCCAAGAGCACAGAGAAGCAAATCCACCTTCGATTGACATTATCAAAGATGACACCATGGCCAAGACAACTTTATTAAGCTCACCTTTTGTAGACATTTCTCAAGAGCAAATTAGTGAATTTGAAAAGCATACCAAAGGCATTAGATCAAATTTGTTAAAGTAGATGGGCTATGATGGACAATGGATAGGCAAGAAAAGACAAGGCATCTTAAGCCCCATTGTGGCTTAACAGAGGGTCAAGCAAGAAGGCCTAGGTTTTGATGGCATGGAAGAAAAGGCCATGAAATCCAAGATCATGTTTGTGAATGAAAAGGACATGGTAGAGTTGGCCTACTAATCAAAATAAAAAGCAACGATATATGAATATGGCAATCCTTTATCACCTCAGCCTTCTTATGGTATATTGTAGAAGGGCAGTGACAAGAAGAGTTCAAAGACTCAACCAACAACTACACTCAGAAGAAGCAACAAGTATATCAGTTGCAACAACAATTAGTAGCTAGAGCCATGAGTGAGAGATAAATCCGTAACTAGAACAAGAGCTAGTAACCAAAGCCATGAGTTGTAGCCAGGAGTCAGAGTCATGTTTCAGAGAAGCAAATAGAAGGCACATTGATGCATATTTTTCCTCTAAATGTTTGGAGACCAAAAATCCTCTTAATTGGGAGGTGTGATCCAAAATGGATTCGATCTCTAAGAAATGGTTGTAAGCCTCAATATATAAGGCAATTTGATGATTAAGGAAGGTTGGTAACTATGTAAAACACAATACAAAGTCTTTTTGGTGGGTTAGGAGGAGAGAAAGCAAAGGAGAAGGAGTTGTGTGAATTGTTGAATGGACATAGAGCAATGACCTACATTGCACTAGAGTTTGTCGAAATAAGAGCATTGAACAACCATTAAACATTGGTTTTCCCATTTGGATTTCCAGGATAAACAATGTCTCTACGTGCAATTTTTTCTCTGTGTGTTATTGTTTTACAATGTCAACTCGTTTATGTGTTGATAATAGAGAATCTCTTTGATATTAATGGGAGTGGGAGTGTGAATGAGGGGCATATGTAAACAAACTTGTGGATTTACTGCATTATTGGTTTTCCTTATCTAATATAGAGTATAACAACTCTATTACTACCATCGTGGGATGCATCTCCAAGCCTAGAGATCAATATCTACCACCTCAAAGTCATTGCACTTCTCTGGGAGGTTTATAAATTAGTTTATTTGGTGGATAGTTGGGCATTTTTAAGCATTGTTGGGCTTTTTTGTCTTTGCCTGGGTCATACCCCTCTCCTTTAAGCATTGATCTTACCTGTTAGGTGAATTCAAGGTTAACCTTGGTTGTCCAAGAGGCCATACACATCCTTTGAGCCATTTACAATCCCTACAAGCTTCACAGAGACCGTACACGGTCATACAATCTTTACACAATTGTGGGAGGGCGTCTCTTAGTCGGGAGAGATACACTCAACATTTCATTATTTGTATTGGATATCCAATCCATAGAGTGCACCATGGCATTTTCTTCTTCGATTGTGTCTTGTTTGGCTAGTTAGATATGGTCATTGAATGCCTCAATAAGTAATTAAACATGTTAACTACCTTCTTTCGATTTGGCATTGCTACAAGAAACAAATACATTGGAATTGTTGGGCATTCGTCCTCATAAACCACAACAATCCTTCAATCCCTACATTATTGGAGTCCCTTTGTTAGTTCATTGGTATTGGGTTTATAACTTTGCATTTGATTATATTGAAGCTATGTATTAGGGAAAGACACTATATACATGAGTATTTTTTGCCTGTATTAAAACCTAAGTTGAAGTCCTAATACATATGTATGGTAATTACAATTGAAGGGTCATTGAGTTGAGTTAGCAATTGCATCCAATCCTACATAACAAAACTATCCAAGGACAAGTGACTAGAGATTTGTGGAAAATACAAAGTGCCTACCCCCTCTCTCTCAAGCTCATTTGACAAGTTTGTTGGAGAGGGGACGAAGCTCTAGCTCCAACATTGGTTTGTGGGAAGTAGGAGGATAACAATCCATACAACCCTTCAACATGACTCCTTCAGACAAGTAGGTACACCATGCTACCCACTACAACAACAAAAAAATTAATTCTTGATCAAATTTCATCCATGGTTGTTTTTCCCATGGTTTATGGCTAAGTTAATGTAAGTTTTAACCCTTTATAGTAATGCAATGCACATACAAATTCTTGAAAAACAGAAAATAACACAATTGCAATTACACATATACACAAATATTTACCTTCGAAACCCAAACCGGGAAAACCAACAACCTACTTAGAGTTGCACCTCTAATACTTATTTTTTTATCCTCATTGTTTACAATGTAATATATATAGGATCGCATGGCATCCAAAGCCCCTAATCCATTGATCCAGATTAGACTACAACCATAATTCCTTAACCGGAAATAGAAAGCCATGGGTTGAAACACCATGCACCAAAAAATCTCCAAAGGCGCAAAGCGTGTGCTAAAAACCATTAAAACAAACACCAAAACCACAAAACAAAAATTAGGGGATCCACCCCCCTTGCAACCCCTCGAAGAGGGGGGTCACCACCCCCTATGACCCCCCGCATGTCCGATTCAACCAACATGTGGGGTTGGTCGTGCAAAGAATTTAACACATACCCAATAGTTAATTGTCAAATCATGTGCTCTCATCGGTTCAAAATCTGAATAAGGTTGTTTATGAGAGTTTGAGTGCATTAGATTGCTAGTTCAAAATTTATTTACTAGTTCAATATTTTTTTATGGTTGGAATGTTTTTTCTATATGTGTTGGTGTTTTAAGTGTTGGGTAATTGTTGGTTGGTTTTCTCAAGAATCATTGGTTTACTTGGAAATAAGTGGATGGATTATTATTGTTGGTTGTGATTGTTTAGGGCTAATTTGGGTGCAGTAGGCTTAGTTTAGAAATTGTGTTGGTTTGTTGAGTGACTAAGTGGTTTTCTTGCCAAAAAGTTGAAAGAGGGAGGGGATTTGAACCCCTCTTGGGCACTTTTAATTATGGGTTTCTCTTTTGCTCGACTATAGCCTTCCTATGTTTGCAAATTTAAAGGGGAGGGAGTTTGAACCCCTGACATCCCCTTTCCCCCTTACCTCTTTGAAATACCAAAGAAAAAAGGAAAGAAAAAAATGACATAGATTGGAGAGGGAGGGGGGTGAATCCAAGGCCCCTCCTCCTTCTCTCCCCTTGGTTGTACGATCTACGACTCCTCTCCATAGTAAAACACTTTCTCCCCATNCAACGTTGATTATGCCTATGTAATATATAATGTGATTTCTCCATGACTAAATCGTTGGTTTATTTAGCAAGTGGTTATAGCTATAACAATTGTTAAATTGATTGAGTTGTTGGTGTCAAGCTTAGCTATAGCCAAGCAAATGTGCGTAGCTCCACATTCTCCCATCGATGTGCATCACTACAAGAAGAAAAAACATTATAATTGTTGGGCATTCTTTCTCATAAACCACAATCGTCCTTTACTCTCTACAACGTTGGAGTCCCTCTGTTAAATCATTGGTATTGGGTTTGCAGCTGTGCATTTGATTATATTCAACTATGTATTTGGGTTGAAAATTATAGTCATCTCGAGGGTGATTCCCATTATATATATGTGTGTGTGTGTGTGTGTGTGTGTGTGTGTGTGTGTGTGTGTGTGTGGATTTTAATACTTGTGAAGGCATTGTTGTGACATTCCAGTCATTAGGGAAAGACATTATATACATGAGCATTGTTTGCCTGTATAAAACTGAAGTTGAAGTCTAAATACATATGTATGGTAATTGCAACTAAAGGGTCATTGAGTTGATTTAGCAATTCCATCCAAGCCTACATAACAAAACTATTCAAGGACAGGTGACCAAAGATGTGTGGAGGGACAAGTTTACAATTAGAGTTGTGTGTGCAAATATAAAACCATAGGGCACTGTCATAACATAGTTCTTATTTGCTTAAACTACGATAGAAGAGTGGGCATTCTATTGGCATAACTCAGAACAAATTTGGCCTTGGTTCAAGTGTTGGAGATGCACATTCAAACCAATGCATTGTTGTTTTTAAAAACAACCGAAGTTCATATTCCATTGGCAATGATTTATAGCATTGTGATTGACCATTTATATTTCTTGAAGGTCGATATATTGTCAGGAACTGAATCAAAGTTCACTTGGATTTTCCAATGAGAATTGGCCTTGGAAACATCGTAGATAAGTCAAGCAAGTACCCAAGTCTTGAACCTAGAGCATTCAAGTCTGAATAATGATTGAAGAAGCCTAATCTCAACTTTGACAAAGTAAGAGCAGAAACCAACTTTTAAATTATGCAATGCATTTGTGTTGGTGAAGCGAGTGGACTATAAGCCCCTCAATTACAGATAATATGGTGCCAAAGTTGGTGAATCCTTGACCATGACATAGTTTCCACAATCTTGAAGACCTAGCATGGGTAAAGCAAACAAACCAAGGTTTGAAGACCTTCATGTCATCAATGTTTAGCTTCAAGAAGAGAACAAACACTTGAAGGAATAGATCTAGATGTTTAACCAAAGGATGACATAGATGGTGAAGTACCTTGAGAGCTTGACAAGACAACTACCAATCCTAGAGAAGCAATTTGTTGAACACCAAGATTCCCTCAATGCGGTTATGGAAGATTTTGACAATAAGAGAGTTCAACTTGTACACTTTGGAGAGAAGGAAGGTCATCTAGTTGAACAATTAGCAGGAGGATAAGTTCACCCGAATAATGGCTCAACTGCAATAAGAGTTGGCAGAGAAGGAGGAGGCTTTAGCAAATCTCCAAGCAGTTTTCCAAGAGCACATAGAAGCAAAGCCACCTTCGATTGACATTATCAAAGATGACACCATGGCCAAGACAACTTTATTAAGATCACCTTTTGTAGACATTTCTCAAGAGCAAATTAGTGAATTTGAAAAGAATACCAAAGGCATTAGATCAAAATTGTTAAAGTAGATGGGCTATGATGGACAATGGATAGGCAAGAGAAGACAAGGCATCTTAAGCCCCATTGTGGCTTAATAGAGGGTCAAGCAAGAAGGCCTGGGTTTCGATGGCATGGAAGAAAAAGCCATGAAATCCAAGATCATGTTTGTGAATGAAAAGGACATGGTAGAGTTGGCCTACTTATCAAAATAAAAAGAAACGATATACGAATATGGCAATCGGTTATCACCTCAGCCTTCTTGTGGTATATTGTAGAAGGGTAATGACAAGAAGAGTTCAAAGACTCAACCAACAACTACACTTAGAAGAAGTAACAAGTATATCAGTTGCAACAACAATTAGTAGCTAGAGCCATGAGTGAGAGATAAATCCGTAACTAGAACAAGAGCTAGTAACCAAAGCCACGAGTTGTAGCCAGGAGTCAAAGTCATGTTTCAGAGAAGCAAATAGAAGGCACATTGATCCATATTTTTCCTCTAAACGTTTGGAGACCAAAAATCCTCTTAATTGGGAGGTGTGATCCAAAATGGATTCAATCTCTAAGCAATGGTTGTAAGCCTCAATATATAAGGCAATTTGATGATTAAGGAAGGTTGGTAACTATGTAAAACACAATACAAAGTAAATTGGAATAAGACAAAGGAGAAGAAAACAAGAATTAAATTAAATAGAAAATGCAGATAGGAAAGAAAAGACTAAGGAGTGGGAAATGAAAGGTTATGCCTATTGGCCTCATCATTACCCCGACTCTCCCTATTTCTTCTTGTACTTTCACTCTCAAAGGGTCTTTCTGGTGGGTTAGGAGGAGAGAAAGCAATGGAGAAGGAGTTGTGTGAATTGTTGAATGGACATAGAGCAATGACCTACACTGCACTAGAGTTTGTCGAAATAAGAGCATTGAACAACCATTAAACATTGGTTTTCCCATTTGGATTTCCGAGATAAACAATGTCTCTACGTGCAATTTTTTCTCTGTGTGTTATTGTTTTACAATGTCAACTCATTTATGTGTTGATAACAGAGAATCTCTTTGATATTAATGAGAGTGGGAGTGTGACTGAGGGGCATATGTAAACAAACTTGTGGATTTACTGCATCATTGATTTTCCTTATCTAATATAGATTATAACAACTCTATTACTACCATCGTGGGATGCATCTCCAAGCCTAGAGATCAATAGCTACCACCTCAAAGTCATTGCACTTCTCTGGGAGGTTTATAAATTAGTTTATTTGGTGGATAGTTGGGCATTTTTAAGCATTGTTGGGCTTTTTTGTCTTTGCCTGGGTCATACCCCTCTCCTCTAAGCATTGATCTTACCTGTTAGGTGAATTCAAGGTTAACCTTGGTTGTCCAAGAGGCCATACACATCCTCTGAGCCATTTACAATCCCTACAAGCTTCACAGAGACCGTACACGGTCATATAGTCTGTACACAATTGCGGGAGGGCGTCTCTTAGTCGGGAGAGATACACTCAACATTTCACTATTTGTATTAGATATCCAATCCATAGAGTGCACCATGACATTTTCTTCTTCGATTGTGTCTTGTTTGGCTAGTTAGATATGGTCATTGAATGCCTCAATAAGTAATTAAACATGTTAACTACCTTCTTTCAATTTGGCATTCCTACAAGAAACAAATACATTGGAATTGTTGGGTATTCTTCCTCATAAACCACAACAATCCTTCAATCCCTACATTATTGGAGTCCCTTTGTTAGTTCATTGGTATTGGGTTTATAACTTTGCATTTGATTACATTCAAGCTATGTATTAGGGAAAGACACTATATACATGAGTATTGTTTGCATGTATTAAAACCTAAGTTGAAGTCTTAATACATATGTATGGTAATTACAATTGAAGGGTCATTGAGTTGAGTTAGCAATTGCATCCAATCCTACATAACAAAACTATCCAAGGACAAGTGACTAGAGATTTGTGGAAAATACAAAGTGCCTACCCCCTCTCTCTCAAGCTCATTTGACAAGTTTGTTGGAGAGGGGACAGAGCTCTAGCTCCAACATTGGTTTGTGGGAAGTAGGAGGATAACAAGCCATACAACCCTTCAACATGACTCCTTTAGACAAGTAGGTACACCATGCTACTCACTACAACAACAAAAAAAATCATTCTTGATCAAATTTCATCCATGGTTGTTTTTCCCATGGTTTATGGCTAAGTTAATGTAAGTTTTAACCCTTTACAGTAATGCAATGCACATACAAATTCTTGAAAAATAGAAAATAACACAATTGCAATCACACATATACACAAATATTTACCTTGGAAACCCAAACCGGGAAAACCAACAACCTACTTAGAGTTGCACCTCTAATACTTATTTTTTTATCCTCATTGTTTACAATGTAATATATATAGGATTGCATGGCATCCAAAGCCCCTAATCCATTGATCCATATTAGACTACAACCATAATTCCTTAACCGGAAATAGAAAGCCATGGGTTGAAACACCATGCGCCGAAAAACCTCTAAAGGCGCAAAGCATGTGCTAAAAACCACTAAAACAAACACCAAAACCGCAAAACAAAAATTGGGGGATCCACCCCCCTTGCAACCCCTCGAAGAGGGGGGTCACCACCCCCTATGACCCCCCGCATGTCCGATGCAACCAACATGTGGGGTTGGTCGTGCAAAGAATTTAACACATACCCAATAGTTAATTGTCAAATCATGTGCTCTCACCGGTTCAAAATCTGAATAAGGTTGTTTATGAGAGTTTGAGTGCATTAGATTGCTAGTTCAAGATTTATTTACTATTTTAATATTTTTTTATGGTTGGAATGTTTTTTCTATATGTGTCGGTGTTTTAAGTGTTGGGTAATTGTTGGTTGGTTTTCTCAGGAATCATTGGTTTACTTGGAAATAAGTGGATGGATTATTATTGTTGGTTGTGATTGTTTATGGCTAATTTGGGTGCAGTAGGCTTAGTTTAGAAATTGCGTTGGTTTGTTGAGTGACTAAATGGTTTTCTTGCCAAAAAGTTGAAAGAGGGAGGGGATTTGAACCCCTCTTGGGCACTTTTAGTTATGGGTTTCTCTTTTGCTCGACTATAGCCTTCCTGTGTTTGTAAATTTAAAGGGGAGGGAGTTTGAACCCCTGACATCCCCTTTCCCCCTTACCGCTTTGAAATACCAAAGAAAAAAGGAAAGAAAAAAATGACATAGATTGGAGAGGGAGGGGGGTGAATCCAAGGCCCCTCCTCCTTCTCTCCCCTTGGTTGTACGATCTACGACTCCTCTCCATAGTAAAACACTTTCTCCCCATTCTATTCTTTCCCCCCCTCCTCCTCACCTTTGCCCTCTTTCCCTTCCCCCCAAACCCCTCGGTCCTCACACTCCCCTTCCATATCACTTGGTCGTGGCTCCTTGATTCCCCATCCATCTTTTTATATACACATGGTTCGTATAGGGTCATACATCGCACGACCTCCATAAGCATGAAAACCAAAATTTTTGTTTTATGAAGATTCATATGGTCAAGGGGTGGCATGTCAAAGTTCTTTTTTTTAAATATATCTTATATGGTTTTTTAAATATGTTCCAAAGTTTTTTTTTAATATATTATATAAATAATAATTTATATGCTATATAAATTGCTATTTATATTATATATAAATGAAAATTCGAAAAAGAAAACAATTTTTTTTAACATATATGTGAAAAAACCTTGAATTAAAATTTTAATCTTTACCCTCGAGAGTTTGGACAAACTAAATTGCATATCTTCCTCATCTAGAGGTGGAATTTCACCCAAAAATAGTACAAACGACCACAACAGGATGTAAAATCCAGTCACAACAAGCACACTTAGAAATCCATCCTATATTTTTAGTGATACTTTCAAGAGTGTCTGGGACCCTTGTTTGGCCTATAAGAAAGTGCTAAAAGGGGGCCTAATTGGAGGACTTTGGGGCTGAATTTCCCGAACAAAAGGAGACATATTTTAGATACAACCATGCAAGCAAGTAGTAGCCCATCAACTCTAATTTCCAATTAAGAGTTCAGATTTTAATTTCATATTTTCCTTAGATCATCCCTCAAACCAATGTTTCCCCCTGACCTTTATGGGGCCATCTCTCGCTCATCTTGAGCGCAATTTGCGCCAAATCAAATTCGTTGGGATTGTAGTGAGAAAAAATTCAGTATGGGTGCATAGAATTTCAAAATGATGCATGTTTGGTACATGGTACCAACCTTTCAAATTGTTAGGCTTGATGCTCCCTTTGTTAGCGTGAGCCCAAATTGAAGCCATTCTCCGCCAATCCTTGGGGCAGCCTTATAGGTAGCAAGGGGGGAATAAAAACATGTCTAAAAAGTGTCTGATCAGAAATCATTCCCTTACTTTTAGTGGTCAATGCCATAATCCCTTTCCCTCCAAAGAGGACCAATTTTCCTCCAAGCCATGGGTTCACATTCCTATTGAATTTGACAGGCATTGACGACCTTTCTAACACAATGAATTCCCTAATTTGCAATTGTAAGTCCATGGCCAACAATCATAGGTTTCATTGGGAGACACAAATCCCAAAGCAAATGATGATGCAACATATATTTTGTCCTTTCCCTCAAGGACTTTTTTCCAAAAGTTGATTTCCTAAAATGTTTTACTTTTGAATAAAATAATGTAATTTAATTTTGTATCAAATCAGATTTGATTTAGCTTTTGAAAAAGATAAAAACTTTTAAGGTTGGTCCACTTGTCACTTTTCCAAAAGTGACAAGTGTCTTGTGACCCAATGTTAGGCTCTTCTCTTATAAATAAGAGCAAGGCATTTGTATTTTGGAGGACTTGTTGAATATAGTAGCTAAGCTCTGTTGATTTTTCAGGGTTCTTAATGATTGTGCTTACTTGTCCTCATTATGTTGTTGGGATTTGAATATTTGTTGGTTAAGGGTTGGGGGATAGTGGTGAATGTTAGTTATGTTAGCTATCTCCTTCAAGGTTTAGTTAGATAGGCCTTTCTTACTATTTCCTTGGGTATGAATTGTTTAATTTTTCTCACTATCAACTCTTGTAGATCTCTTTTATGTGATTGTTTGTGTAGGTTTCTTGAAAGAGCAAGGAATACTAGCCTTAGATGGCAGCTAGGAAGCCCAGGGGTCCCTTAGGACAGCCCTCAAGTCCACCTTTCCTTATTGATTATAGCGGTCCTTCGCCTCGTTTTCACTCTATTTTTGTCTCTTAAATTTTTGTGATTTGTTGTTGTTGCCCTGAATAACTAAATTGGCCATTTTGGTCAATTTACCATTCCAGGACAAATTTCTTTGTTGGTTATTATACCTGTAAATTTAATTTATGTTTCTTTTATTTACATTTATGTTTATTAAAATTCACTAAAAAATATTGCTAACTTGCTAGGAAGCTGATCAGTTGCCTCTCTGCTTCACTTGAGCGGTAGGAAACCAACTAAAGACCTGTTTGAGGCAAAGTAGCCAATATGGAATAAAGTAAAAAGAGTGAAAAACCATGTAAAAACCCCCTCCTCTCACTCTTAATCTCTTTTTATTTTAAGTTTATTTAGTTTCCATAATCATTTACACACTTCATTATCACTATAACATTAATTTTCAAGACAAAATCCTTGTTTTTAAGAGTTTTATGTTCAGTGAGATGCGTATGTATTTCACTATAATTATCGTTTAGCATTCTTTTATTTTAAATTTCCATCCCATTAACCAAGGAACTAGTTGAATTTCCTTTGCACATGGTGGTTCTGCACTCCACAAAGAGCTTCAACTCCATTCCTCTAGGTTGAGTAGTGTAATTAATTTCTCTATATTATTTATCCAATTTCATAAGTGCTACGCCACTTGAATTGAAGGCTAAAGGCACATAACCCTATGATTGGGAGATGGTTGTGTTTCCCTACCATCGTACCTCTACGATTAATGTCAAGTTTAGCAGGGAGGGTGAACCGACACTAATTTTTTTGTATATATTTCTACGTATTTCTCATTTTCACATCGTTTCCCCTAAAGGGGCCAACACATAAAAAACACAAAACACAAAAAACCCAAAAACATAAAAAAAAAGTTGGAAGAGTCAAAGCCAGGGAATCCTCATCAGGGGCTCCTCATAATTTTTTTCTTCCTTGCATTGATTGAGTGAGCTTTCCTCGAATTGGTCTCAATGGATAAATCTCACAGTTCCAAACTTTGAATAGTTTCCCTCGGATTGGAATACTAGTTTGCTTGACTAAGCTCAACTAAACTCCCTCGGGGGGATCTTGAACCTCTTTCTTTTTGTAGGTATCCTTCTTCTTTCCAAGTGGCTTTAAGAGCCCAAAATCCCTAGTGACGAGAATGGGTTAACCCCTCCTTCTCTGAATTGCATAGGGCACTCACTGTTCTAACCAAGCAGTGTACACCAACTCACTCATTTTATACTAGGTAGAACAATTGCAAGATAAAAGGTGTGAGCCCGATTGGGAGTACTTTCACAATGGAATGGTATCATTACTTGTTGATTAACCAGATTAAAATATAAAAATAATACATGGTTAAAGTCTCAAATCTTTTGTCAATCCACCCAACATCCTGGTAAAAAACAAATTCCAGCCAATTACATATTTTTCCATAGTTGTAGCATCCTATTGAAGGGTTGAAATCAAACTTTTAGACCCAAGATTTTACGCTCATCCCTCCTTTAATTTACTCAAACCACTTTCCAGGCACTTTCCAAGCAATTTTATACTTTCTTTTAATCCATTTGAAGCACAAGAAGGTTGTCGTTCATAATTTCTAGACATATTAAATGACATGGTTATTGTAACACACCCAACCCCTAAATACTCTTTTAAGGGGTGTGTTGGAAGCCACCAATTTTGTCGATTTTTATCACAATTACAATCACCACAAAGAGGTTATATCTTTCTATAGCTGCCACCTCCTTACATTTATAAACACTTATGTTTTTAGGACTTCAAGGCGATGATTGGGTTAAACTTATCTTATTGAGTTTTTTGTTGGTTTTGTTTAAAATTCATGATTGCAAGCATGAAATTTAAACAAAAACTTGGTTTGGGTAATGATGTTGTAGTTGTATTTTCTACCTAAGAAATTTCACTTCAAAGGCACCTATGTGTTGCCAAGCTTCAAGTTTTATAAACTCATTGATTAATTCACTACCGTAATTTTTATGTATTATGGGTATCATGACTTAATCGGTTCTATGATTGATCGTTTGGTTTTAACTTTTGAAATGTATGAATGCGCAAAACATTGGATTGACATTTGATATGGGCTTCATGCCCTCAACAGTCATGTCGCTTAGTACAGATCTGTTGTACCCACAACTACACCTCACTCTGTTGTCATGTGCATTAATGAACCCGTTCATTATTCGAATTAGCATTCGATGGTAGTCGAGGGTTTGATATTCATTATGTGTAATGGCTCTTAGGTCTACGTGCCCTTCAGTTTCCTGTATCTCTAAACCTAAGTTATTGAGCATGGCAGTCCCCAAACTTCGTAGGTTTTGGGCCATTTTAGTTTGCACAGACCTCTCTCTACTACTCGTTTATTGGAAGTTGAAGCCTACCTCCTGTGATATCTTTTGTGTCTATTTCACAGTGGCCATAGCCCCTGTGGTTCGAATTGAACTGAATGGCTGTCAAGCTCTTCTTGCCCACGATGATGCCATAGATGATTTGAAATCTCATGGTTGGGATATCTTCCTTAGGAAATTCGATGACTACAAACTTGCGGTCGCACAAGACTTTGCACAAACTTTTCATGGGTTTAGGGCCAAGGTCAGGGATGTGCAATTGGAGGTCACAGAGGACTCTGTAGCTCGAGCAACAAGACTCCCGCAGGAAGGCAAAAAGTGGTTTAAAAATGCCAAAATGAAGGATGTTCCATGGAGCCTGTTCATGGTCTCTCACAAGTCTACTTGCTGCCCTAAAGGTATTCCTATTAACCTTCTAAAACCTTGATGGCACAACCTCATTTTAATTTTGAAACGGTTTATAACATGCGAAGGTCGGTATGGTTTGGTCTTTTTATACCACATCTGACTGCTGATGTTATTCATAGGGTTTGAATTGAACATGTCATTCTAATTGTTAATGAGCCTATATAAAATGTCAAAACACTATAAGACACAAAGCATGAACTCCCTGTCGAGCCTTTTTCATCACGGGCTCATAAAAATCCTGTTGCTATCGCACTTGTCACAAATCGGGGATACTTGGGAAAGTTTCTTGAGTCGAAATGGTTTCACCAAACCCTACAGTACATGGAATTCACCTTTAAATGTAAACCCCTCTTCTGATAATCCCATAACCGAGAGTCAAGGGTTTGATTCACCTAATGGCTGTGAAATTAATGAATCTGTGTTTGCTTCTTTGCAAACCCCCATGGTTAAAAAATCACGATGCATTTTTTTGCCCAGAAAATCATTGGAACAAGTAGTGGACGAATTAAAATGAAAAGTTTCCCTTGTTCTTGCCAATGAACCTAATCAGGGCCATAGTGATAAACCCACTGTAAAGAAAATTTGTAAGGGTGAGAAACAACGAAGCTTAGATTTAAATTTCATGAATAACAGGTCTAGTCAATTGATATCTAGGAGTTTAAGGAATTGAAAAAAGGATCATTTCAGCTCGATCTCTACAATCGAGGTCAATGATCATTGTTCAGATCAAGAGATCAACGACTTCCTTGCACTAGAAGATCTGGATAACCAGTCTCTCAAGAACGAAATTGTTGGTCAAGTTGAGTACTATGATTTTGTCTCTAGGTTACCTCTATTTCTAGAAGGCCAAGAGGGCTTTGTTGGCATTAGCCATGACTTGAAACAGGCCACAGGGAAGTGTGAAATACCCGTTGCTAAATATATTCCACATCAGTCTGCTATAGCACCATTACATTGTGACAGTTGTTTGGATTGGGTAGAGCGCTATTACAGGGACATTCCGTTGTTACAGGCACAAGTAAAACATATGACTACTCTCAATGCTTTACTTGAATAAGAAAACCAAGAGTTGAAAGCATGCGCAGAGAGAGCAAATAAAAGACCCAAAAAATCCAGTAATATAATGATAAAAAATGCAACCAACTTCAATGCCATCATTAATTCAGAACTGTTTGATCCTTCACTTGCTAATTTCTAATCGTAAAAATGATTTGTTTGATTTTATTTCATTCTGTTATGAAAAATCAAAACAAGAAGATTTAATTTTGATTTTCTTTGTTAATAATAAGACTAGCTACAGAATCTCTGATTCTGTAGCCAGTCTATTTCTGAATATTAGTTAGCATTATTTTCTGAATATCAATTTTGTTTTGCTATCTACAGGAAAATGATAATTATGTCGCTGATTACATGGAGAAACCATCTTGGATCATATGCTCTATTATTCAGTTGTTTCTTTCTTTTATGTTTTTTTTTGTAAATAAAGTGTAATTATATTAAAAGCTTCCAAAAAACCAGACCACATACCAAGTTAACCGGGCCGAAATTACTGGACTGCCCCATCTCGGAGGAAACCAGTCCAGCCGGCCCGTTAAGTCATGAGCAAGTATAAAAAAGAGAGCATAACCTGTCTTTGGCATACATAAAGGACCTAGACACTTAGACACCTGGCAAACTGGACAAAGTGAACCTATACACCTGGCTGGCAACTTGGCCAAGTGGCTGGGGGGTCCCCGAATCCAGTCTCTGCCTCGAAGTGCGCTATCTCGTCGCTTCCATGCTCGTCGTGCTCCTGATTGCGCTCAGCTACCGTGGTGGTGTCCTCGTACATTTCCTCTTCCCTGCTTTTACCAGGTGGGCTCGGCACAGGATGCTGGTCGTCATCTCCCTCGACTTCGGGGTCTCCTTCTGCGGCTTCTTCCTCAGAATCCGGGAACATGGCATCGTGCATGGACGCCAAAATTTGGAGAAAGTTGGCCACCTTAATTTCCGTAGCTTCCACCCGATGATGCAAGTCTGCAACCTCCTGTCGAAGCTCAAATACCAGGGTATACAGTGTGGCTAAATTGTCCCTGAATTGCGCTCTGTCGAAGGGGGCGAGGCCATCGAGAGCTGGTGCGCTGGATAATTGCTGAGAGGCCTGGCCTAAACTGGAATTGCTAGCGGGAGGTTGGGATGGCCCAGGCTCGTGGAGGAGTCGACAAAGTATAATTGAGGTATTTGGAATGATAGCCATGGACCCAAGTTGCGGAGGTTGCAGGTTTACTTGGGAGGAGACTGACTAAAGACGGGGACGAGAATCGTCGGATGATGTGACTGGGGAGGAAAGCATAGGTCGGCGAGGCTTCCATGGCGCCCCTCGCCGTGGTCTGCCTCGAGGCCTCATCATAAGGCCGTCTGTGCTAATTGCAGGGAGAGCGAAGGTTGGCAAGTAGCAGGGGAAGATGGGCTCTCGCGCACCCCAGAGGAGAAGAGCAGGGTGGCAATCCGGCTTCGGGAGAATGAGCCCGACTATCAACAGATATGAATTAACCGTCGCCATTATAACACAACACATTCGAATTTGCATCGAAAGGACGCCTACGTAAATGCGCCTCATATCAACATTAATGCATTTAAATACCAGGTGGGGTGACAGGCTGTGGCACATGCCCAGCATGTGTCTCCATACCACGACGACCTGTACCCTCATCCGTCTCCTGCCACGATGGCCCTTTTGACACCCCATCCAGGGGTTTCTTTCTTTTATGTTGAAAAAACTTTGTTATTATTTTGACAAACTAACTCATACATGAGTGATTTCTAATTGTACTATTTTTGTAATACTATCTATTTTTTGATTGCACTCTATCTCGCATGATAAGAGTATGTGAATCCTAAGCTAGTTTAAATAGTGATCATTGTTACTAGTGAAGACATATTTGGCTGGGATACATTATGGACATATGATTTTGAATATTGACATGGAGAAGTTGCTCGCCATTTGGCTTTAGACCCGTGTGACGCTTACCCCATTATGTTTTTGCCTCCATCTTATGAAATGTTATTATGTTTGATGCAGCTTTAGTCTGGTTATCGTATGGTATTTCATATTATTAAGTATTTTGATGATGTCTGTAATTTGTTGTTCCATTTTACATCTGTGATCAATCTGCCATTTAATTATTGTCGATTTATTCTAGATATTAAATGATGGATTATATTAATGCTTTTGAATTGAGTTTCCTCTCTTTATAAGTGTTGATTATCATAAGATCACCAGATCTGTACATTTATCATTCTGTTGTTATATTCTTGCTCCAATGCATCTTTGAGTTTGTTCTGGGAGTATTAGCACGGTTCCGTCATAGGTTTCCCTCATATGCAGAACAGTAATGAGCTTGGATTGCACATAAAGATAAATTCAGTTTAGTTGATTAGTTACATGTTAGTTTACTTGCTTATTCAGTTAAATTATTTATTAATGAAATAAGAACAATGTGAATTAGCTTTGACTATTTATGTATTCTTATTTCAATTTTATTTGATTAACATTCATTAGTTTTAGACTTTTAAATATTCAACAGAAAACAAAAAAATGTATGTGCTTTCTTTATCTCTTTTATAAACACTTTCAAGAACATCTATTTCGCAAGATATCCAGTAAATCTTGCAAGTTGTATATACATTGTTTATAATCATATGCACATATTCATATTTCTATTTTGATGCTTGTAATTATTAAACTTATATTATTAATATCATAGCTTTATAGATTAGTTTCTTTTCTTTTATTATTTTTAGGACTTTAGTTGGCCAACAGAGCCATTAAACTCGTCGGGTCATTTCATTCCAAATGACTTGGGTTATTTAGACAACCCCGATTTGGATTTGACCTTCAGGTTGATGGTGTGTCATTTACGCCCGTCAATAAATGGCACTAGAAGGAGGGCCTAAATTTGATTGATGGCACGTGGAGGTCACAAGACCCCTCCAAAAAACTGTTCTCCCATTGCGACTCGTAGTCGCACTGACACAAACGTTACACTTGAAACAACAACTACCTTAAACGATAACCCTGATATTCCTGTCGAGCCAGTGACACCACTCCCTCAAGGGATTGACATCCAGGAAATTGTCCGCAAGTCACTTATAAGAACTCAAAGTGCCTTATCCCGTATTAGACAACCTGGTAGACAACACAATCAACCCCTTGACTTTACAAACTTACAAGAACAACTTCAAAGCACCGGTCTGCATAGAAACACTACAGGGATTGTGAATATCACCAATCCTATTGAAACCCTTATCCCTGGTGCCAGAGGATCAGGTATTCCACCATCCCCACCTAGTTCTTCTCCACCTTCTTCGGGAGGTGAATCATCGCACGAAGGCAATTCTTCATCTGAACCATCTCAATATTCAACTCCACCCTCTCCCATGGAAAACCAAAATAATCCTGTTAGACCCTGGCTCGATCAAGATGTTGTGGTTGTACCTAGACCCCAACACCCATTACCTAAACATCTAGAGAAATGGCTCCCCAAGTTTGATCCAGATTCAAAGCAATCAGCTAAGGATCACATCAAGAAATTAATGTTAGCCATTAGACTCCAGAGCGTTGGACAAGAAGATGTAGTATGCATATTATTTCCTTATACTTTCGAGGGAAATGCCTCCAAATGGTATTTCGCTCAACAACCCCAGACCATCGTCTCTTGGGACAAGTTCGAAACTTGTTTTCTGGAAAAATTTGGAGATGATAAATCTCCGGAAGTCTTGGTTATGGAACTCTCTAGATTAAAAATGAACCCTAAATAAAAAGTGAAGGACTTTTAACCAAAGGTTTCTGACGTTAAAGAACAAAATCCCTGTAGATTCGATGCCTGCGAAAAGTTTAATTGTTTCATATTATGCTAAGGCCTTGCACAATAACATAGCCATATGGGTTAAAAGGTCAAAGAAGAACACTTTGTTAGAAGACTTTGAGGAGGCAAGCCAAATCAAGAAAGATATATTAAGCTTAAAATATAATCTAAATAGTAAATCTGAAACAACTTCGTCCTCTAAGAAGAAAATCGAAATTCTTAATAAGCCTCCTTAAACAAAAAATCAACAAGAAACTTTAGACTTAGAGAGCTTGCAGAAAGCTTTCCAGAAACTGTCCAATCAGGTCGTTGACTTGAAGAGATCAGTCGAGGAGGAATCCACAAGCAAAGAAAGTTTCAAACCTCCTTTTAGAAAGTTTTTTCCTCCAAACCAGCCAAACCTGACCACAGAAGGTCTAAATTTTGAAAATTTACAGTATGCTTCGCAGACGATATTAGAAGCGCACAACAATTCTTTTTTTGTTCCTCCTGAAAATTCTGATGATACAGTTGAGGAAGAGGTGCCAGAAGAGGAGGACTCATCCCTTCCTATTTTCGGGCACTTGTCGGACAAAATATTTCAAGCAAATTTCGAGACTGCCTACCCCTACAACACTAGAAGCAAAACGCAAAACAAACCTCCTCCCGAAGTAACTAAAATTGTGTTTGCAAAACAGTCAAAGCAAACAAAAATTAGACAAAGCCTAGCTGCCCCAGTTTTAGAGTATGATTTAATTGAAGATCTGAAAAAATTGAGGGCTAATATTTATGTTTTTGAACTGCTGAAATTTCCTCTTATTTTGCAGAAAATGCTTCAAAGCATCGCTGAAAACAGTAAAAATAATGATCTCATCAGCAAAAAATCAATGGAAATTGATTCAAACGCAACTAAAAATGTTCCAACTAAAAAGACATCCGAACCTCAAGAAAAAAGGGACTTAGCAGAAAAAACTATAGGAAATGTAGATAAAACTATTTCAGGGACATCAATAAAATCAACAGAATTCTGTTGTTTTCACACGGAAAAATGTCCCACGCTTTTTTATTAACCTTTGAAATTTGTAATGGGAATGTACATAATTGCATGGTTGACTCTGGTGCATCATCAAAAGTGATGCCTCTATCTGTATGCCAAAAAATCAATGCAGAAGTATAACCTTTTGATCTTAAAATTATTCAGCTAGATTGAACTAATGTTAAAGTGATCGACGAGCTTAAGAATGTGATGATTAGATTATCATCCAATCCTACAGTTCATCAGATAATTGATATTATTGTTGTTGATATTTCTGAAGTTTATGGCCTGTTTTTAAGCAACGATTGGTTAGAACAGTTGCACAGTTATTTTGCTATAGACTGGTCTCACTTGTGGCTGCCTGAAAATGGATAGCCCAACAAAATCAGGATAAATAGAGAACATTGTCTTAAGCATACCGTGACAGACCTGAACGATCCAAATGAACCTTTCGTTACATCCGCAAATTCATTTGAAACACAGGGAATGAATACCTTCTTTGGTAATTTCATGACCAAAATCTCTTCTATCACTGATCCAGGACAACAATATTAATTTATAGCTTATACTCATACACCAGCTTTGCCGAATACGCTAAGTATCGTTGCTGACACACAGATCTGGTCCTTATATTTTGACGGATCTAAATCCCGAGAAGGAGCAGGGGTTGGCTATGTACTCATTGATACTACAGGTAATAAAAATTTTATTGCTGCTTGTCAGTTGGAGTTTGAATGTACTAACAACACGGTCGAGTACGAAGTGCTTTTGCAAGGACTTATGAAAGCATTGGATACAGACATGCGAAATTTGATAGTATTCGGTGATTCAAAAATCGTGGTCAAGCAGGTAACAAATGCCATACATTGTTTGTCACTACATCTGAAAAGCTACCAAACTGAGGTATGGAGTTTGATGCATAAATTTTTAGCATTTAAGATAAATTTTATTCCTCGTATGAGTAATTCAGAAGATGATATACTAGCCAATGTTGCTTCTAAATTGTTTCCCGCTGAAGGTCTTTCTCCTAACGCATTTTTGATCGAATTATTGTTCAGGCCATCGATTCCAGATAACATCACGAATTGGAGAGTATTCGATGACGACCAGCAGATCATCAACTTTCTGCATATGTAATACACCTTCCAAGATGAAGTCATTGATGAAGGCACTCATGATGAGAATCTTTGAGACTTCATAGTAATATATGATCTTCGATCTCTTGAATCAACATCCGAGTTGGTAAACTCTATCCCCATATCTGTTGTGACATTAGAAATTTTTTATGACTTGCATGATAAGTTTAGAGGCGTAGTCAACTGTAAAAATAATAGTTCCTCTTTGATATATGAAACTGTTAATTTAGGAACAAGAGATAACCCTCAAAATATTAATCCAGGAAAGGGATGTTCTGAGCAAGAAAGATCCACTATCATAAAATTATTTAAAGAATTTAAAGATGTATTTGCTTGGACGTATGATGACTTGAAAACATTTTATCTGAACATCATACAACATGTAATCCCTATGAAGCCCCGGACTTAGCCTTTTGAACAGAAATTGAGGAAAATGCATCCTAAATTGGAACCGACAGTTAAAAAGGAACTAAACAAATTACAAACTGCAAAGATAATTTCCCTGGTTAGGCATACTCAAGGGATGTCTAATTTAGTCCCTGTAAGGAAGAAAAGTGGTGAAATTCGACTATGTGTCAACTTTCGTAACCTAAACCGAGCGTCTGATAAAGACAACTATCTGTGTAACACACCCACTACCATAATTTAAAAATTTTGGTATTAATCTCCCTTAAAAAGGAAGAATCTCCATAACTTCGCATTAGTGAAATGCCAATCCCCGGTTCTATATCGGAATATCGCGACTCGGGAATTCGCAATTCACGCGAACACAAATCACATACACAACGAAACCCCGAACCCCGATGGTCAACGGGTCAACACTTCCCTCTATCGGAGAATTCCCTATCGGGAATTCGGCGCATGAAATGCCGTGATTCACTTACATGGTGAATCCCCGAACCCCGAACTCCGATACGCTTCCACCTGTACTCCACCGGCGATCGCGGTCCCACACGCCACGCCACTTCGGGATTTCGCGGATCACGAATCCGCGATGCATGACTCTTTGACGTCGAGAACCCCGATTTTCCGAACGCCAAAACCCCGAAGTCTGATGCCATCTGTCCTCCACTCAGCTGTCGGGAAATCGCGATTCGGGAAATCGCGGTTCCTGGTACACAAGGTCACAGACCTTGCCAAACCCC
>SNQJ01S0103540.1:18170-30486 GCA_010110895.2 Picea sitchensis
GGGCGCATTCTTGGAGGGAAGGCGCATCAAGCAAAGGGAGAGCGCTTACTTTGGTGGGTTTTATCTTGTTGAGAGGAGGCGCACTTCATGGGAGATGGAGGGTGCTTAGCAAGGGAGAAACCATCACCTTATTGAGTTTTGCATGAGGAGGTGGCGCACTTGAGGAGAGGGGCGCACTATCATCTTGTGGGAGGATATCTTGCTTGAGGAGGGCGCACATCTAGTGGAGGAGTGTTCTTCTATCTTGTGGGAGGTTCACTTATCTTGGAGATGCTTATTCTAGAGTTGTAGAGGGAGCTAAAGTGAGTGAGGGCGCATGCACTTTGGTTGAAGGCACATACATCTTGGAGGAGGGTGCATTTGCTTGAGGAGGGGCACATTCTTGGAGGGAAGGCGCATCAAGCAAAGGGAGAGCACTTACTTTGGTGGGTTTTATCTTGTTGAGAGGAGGCGCACTTCATGGGAGATGGAGGGCGCTTGGCAAGGGAGAAACCATCACCTTATTGAGTTTTGCATGAGGAGGGGGAGCACTTGAGGAGTGGGGTGCACTATCATCTTGTGGGAGGCTATCTTGAGAGGAGGGAGCTAGTACAAAGGGAAAAACAAAGGCAAGGCAAGAGCAAAGGTCAAGCAAGAGCAAAGTCAAATCAAAGGCATCAGGAAAAAGACAAAGGCAAGCAAAGGAAGAAAGGCACACCAAGGCAAGGGGCGCTTTACTTTGCAAGGCTTGTGGGGAGGTCTTCAAGGAACTCCAAGGCATCCGAGAGTGGTTGCTATTATACCAGGTTCACTTGTATATGTTTCCTGTGTTGTACATTTTGCTTTGAGGCCTTCTATATATATCTGCTCCAAACGGGTTTTCCCCATGGGGGGGGGGTTTCCAGCGTCATGTTGACCAAAAACATATGGGTCAATTTCATGCATGCTTAGAAGTGTAGATAAGCATTTTAAAGTTAAAAGATCTAGAGGTAGTGTTATTTGTTTTGATGTGTATTGCATGTGTTAACATTGAGTAAAGAAAACACTTGCAAGGGCACCTCAAAAGGACACTTAACCATCAAAATATTGAGCTGAAAGTTAGTGACTGTTTTCTTTCCTAAAACAGCAGCAAGGGACAGCCACAGAGTTGAAACTTAGAGCCAAACTAAGGTCAAAGACAGACCTTAGTTGGCAGCCTCATAGGACCTCAGAAAATCTACTAGTTGGAATTGCCTGAAATCAGAATGATGCTGTATGTCGTATCGAAAATTCCAGTCACCCTACTAAAAATAGCACCACCTGCATTATAAAATTACGGAAAGGACTAGTGTGCACTCTTACACACTCTAAATAGAACGTTGTTTGATGCACAAGCCAACTTTGAATGATAATATAAAATTCTTGAAGTAAAAGTTTCCATAAAGAAAATATAGGAAGGTAACTTGGTAGGAAAAGAAAATAGAAACTTTTATTTAAATTTTTTATATTATCATTAATTATTTCAGGCTGTTTGAGAGGGGTTCCAACATCATCAGACCTCATATGAAGAAAATAGAATTTCACATCCCATCCAAAATTTAGTAGACATAGCAGTTTTCATAATTCCAGAAAACTAAACTACAGCGAACTGAATACAAGTCCACTAAACCATCAAAAGACGCCAAATATCACCACTTGACCATGCCAAAAAGCATCCTGTCCTTGTAATTTTAGAGTACTTGGAATGGCCTGAAATCAGAATGATGCTGTATGTCATATCGAAAATTCCAGTCACCCTACTAAAAATAGCACCGCCTGCTTTATAAAATTACGGAAAGGACTAGTGTGCACTCTTACACACTCTAAATAGAACGTTGTTTGATGCACAATCCAACTTTGAATGATAATATACAATTCTTGAAGTAAAAGTTTCCAAAAAGAAAATATAGGAAGGTAACTTGGTAGGAAAAGAAAATAGAAACTTTTATTTAAATTTTTTATATTATCATTAATTATTTCAGGCTGTTTGAGAGGGGTTCCAACATCATCGGACCTCATATGAAGAAAATAGAATTTCACATCCCATGCAAAATTTAGAAGACATAGCAGTTTTCATAATTCCAGAAAACTAAACTACAGCGAACTGAATACAAGTCCACTAAACCATCAAAAGACACCAAATATCACCACTTGACCATGCCAAAATGCATCCTCTCCTTGTAATTTCAAAGTACTTGGAATGGCCTGAAATCAGAATGATGCTGTATGTCGTATCGAAAATTCTAGTTACCCTACTAAGAATAGCACCACCTCGGGATCAATTGAAATTAGAACCACAAGCAAATCTCCCAACTGGGTTCTCAAATATGTAATCATCCTATCAATCGGAGCACTTTCAGAGTATGCCAAAGATAACAATTGCTAAAAATAGAAATTGCTAGAAACAACAACTTCTCAAATTCACTGAAATTTGAACTCCATGCATATCTTCTCAAAGGGTATCGAAATCTATGATCAGATCTTGAACAAAATAAGCTTGCAAAAACCAACGTGATCATACTCTTCAGGGTCTTCAACCTCTCATACCTGCACTAAATACTGCACTGAACGTACAAGTATGTCACATGTGTTGCCATTGAATGATTTGTCCACCTATATCTATGATGTAACCTGTGAATGTACCTATATGAATAACCTGTTTAAGACCCTGTCCAACCATCTATCCCTGAGTAACAAAAAAATGCGACCATGTGCCGAGTCTGAAAGGCACTCCACGAACCATCGATGTGGTGTCGATGGACTGACCAACCAATCGATCCTGTAATATACCCATAGACAAACAAAATAGGCACTCTGATTGGATTTTGAAGAAATCCGATTTGGGTGCTAACACTTCCCATACTTATTTCCAACCAAGACACCAAGAAATCCACAACACAGAAGAAAAGAATGCTATGGCCACAATAAACATAACTTGGAAGCAAAAGTGTCAAATTTCTGCATTTTGATCTGCTTCAGACTTCATACAAACACTCATATAGACATTGATAACTTTTTTTGAAATAATACTTATTCTATTCACATAAATATATTTACATTAGCAATGTAAAAGACAAAGGGTGGAAGGGTATATACAATTGCACTTATATCTTCTTCCTCAATGCGATTGAAGCATAAATAAAGTTTGAATATGCATCGGGCTCTAATAGCTTGGCATCTTTAATAAGCAAGAAACCTTTAGTGAATAGTTGCATGTGTATTCATCCCTTAACATATGACAGAACACTGACAAAGAGCTGACCTCTTTCTCAAAAACACAAAGCAGATTTTCCAAAGGACAAACAATGCATAAATCCTCATATAGTGCCAAATGCCATTGAAAGAAGGGCGAACCAAAGACCTGGAGTCACCAAACAGAATTGCACACTAGTGAACTCTCCCCTGAAAAAGAGTCTAATGGTGTGTTTGCAGATGATCCCAGCAAGTCTCGACAAACTGACAATCCCACAACGTATGCTTCACTATTTCGGAATGGTTGCAAATAGGGTATAGACCAGTGGAGAGACCACATTTTTCCAACCAACCCTTGGATGGAAGGCCTTGTAGATGATCTCAACAGCTCCTGGAAAACTGGCAAATCCCGCAACATATGCTCCATTGTTTCAGAATGATTGCAACTAGGGTAGAGACCAACAGATAGACCACATTTCGCCAACCGACCCTTGGATGGAAGGCCTTGGTAGATAACCAACCATGCAAACACATGTAGCTTATATGACAGCCACATTAACTAGACATTGTGCAACCTCTGAATTCACTGATCCTCAGCATCTGAAGACGTCCATTGTGCATTGAGGAGGGCCAAGCTTGTGGTGTTGATGTAGACTGGAGTGCAACTTACTTGAATCACACTGAACAATTGGACACCCAAAATTCCAACCTCAATCATGATATATTGGTCCTGGCATATGAATGTTCTTCTTGAACACATTCTCTCGTGGGATGAGCCCAACAATCTCCTTGATGGTGAACCAGTCTGAGGAGAGCACAGAATACTCCAAAGAACAATACCCTTCTTGCTCAATCGTCGCTCCTGAAAGCGTTGCATACCAACAATATAGGTGTCTTGAGTCCTTTGCCTCCAAATAGGATGTCTAGCTAAATCCCAACTTGCACTACTGCGAGTCATTTGCCACCTGATCAATTCTCCAACCTTCCTCTAGGCAGACCAAATACTCTTGAAAATAAATGTGCCAAAAATCTGAAACTCTGATGGTGCTTTGGATAGACATGGATAATTAACAATTTAATAACTACGTTTTTAAACTTTCAACATGTTACTCAGCACTAAAAACCAACGATTCATTGGATTAGACTTATAGGGGTTAGAATCACAATCTCAATACTAATATTCTCAACTAGAACAAGCTATTTACATAAAGGGTTATACAAATTTATACATACGATGTGGAGCTTAACTGAACGAAAAGCTCCAACCACTTCCTTATTATGCCTTGACAACTAATAATGGCTAACTGGATTTCCACCCTACCATACCCATGATACTGTTCTTCCCCTAGGACGCCTACACTGTGTGGAATCACACTAGGAGTAGATTTAGAACTAGTGGAACAAGAGATAGTTCAGGATATGCAATAGTGGCAGTGAGTTCATCCATTGCCTCTAGTAGGCAATCATATCACCTCTACTAAGAGATCGAACAATGGTTTGGAGTATTACTACCAGTGTTGTCAAACTCTTTTTAGACTCTCAAGACTGGCCGAGTCTTGCCGAGTTAACGCTGGGAAGAGTGACTACCAGAGACTCTTTTGGAAGACTCCCCACTTGCCAAATTTGGGAGTTTGACCCAAGTTCAACCAACCTAGGTTCTCTTTTCCGAGTCTGAAAAGAGTCGCCGAGTCTTGTCGAGTCACAGGCCAGCTGAGTCTTAAAAGAGTTTGAGTTTGACAACATTGATTACTACTATGAGATAGTGACTACCCGATCAAGACTTCAAGTTTCCTTCACCAATTTAGCCTCCAGAGCACAGGGCAACACTTTTCTAACATTTCAGTACAATTCTAGGATCTCCCCTATCTCATGGTTTACCTCTATATTTATAGACCTATTTAGGATTGCAACCTAACTCTCGATGCAAATTAGCTTATTTTTAGAATTCCCAAGATAGTGAATTATCATCCACTTGGGTGTTAGGGTGAGAATTAGGGAATTTCCTTAATTTGATATTGCTTTATTATTCACCTACCTAGGCGTCACCTTGGGGATTTTCTGTTGATATTATGGTAGCTGCGGGAGGTATTAACCTCTACATGTAACCTTTGACGAGACTAGAATATTCCAAGAAGCAAGAGAAACCCTAAAATGTTGGATAATAATCCTAGAAGACAAGTCGGGTCAAGAGAATAATTAATATTGAGTTATTAGCCTCTAGGAAGAGAAGTCGGCCTAGTCAGGTGAGTTGGAGCAGTATAAATAGAGGGCGCTAGAGCTCATTTGGACTCACTCACTCCCACGACTGCATAAGGACAAGTGGTGCGCATGACTGGAGGAGAACTGCAACTGTTGCAGTAGTGACTTAGTCTTGGGTTATGGTTTGGACTTTCTGCTTGGTCTTTGGTTATTTCTGCTTGGTACGCTAGCCTTGGAGAGAGGTACGCTACCTTGGTTGGCTATTGGTTTGCTTTCTGAACTATTCTGTTTGTCAAGGTTAAAGGTGCTCGGGGGTGGCCTATGTGCCTATGGTTGGGTTACAATATTGCTATATTGTCTATGGTGAAAACGAGCACATCTCTTTTATTCTAACATTTTCTTTGTTTTATTAATTTTCAATAAAAAGCAATTCCCACCAATCAATTAAACTGTTAATATTTTTAAGTTGCCACTTTAAGAGGGTAGACTCTAATAATATAGCCATGGGGTCATGTGGTTTACTTTGGTCTGACTGTGAAGTTGGTGAAAGTGTGAGTGTCTCGGGGGAATATGGACTCCGTGCACTTATTGCATGCCCCCTCAAACATAACCGTGAAGTGTGCCTCCTCTCATGATGGGAAATTGGAATACTCAAAGTAGGCATGTCCCCACTACCCCTAGATAGGCATATCTCATCTATTCTATTCCTTAGATCATGCATATCCTCTTGAGACTCTGTGTCGCATATCAAAATCAGGTAGATATGTCACCTCTACCCCTCCCATCAGTGTCAAGCTCCAAGTGTCTTACCCGTGCATTTGATGGTCAGCTAGCAAGGCTTCGCTTTTGTCCAACACATCAAATAGCTCTTCTCAATCAATCATCATTAATTATAAACAGGTTAAACAATACCATCTGTTACATATCACATGGTCATGTAGTCTGAATCCCATCTCAAAGCTCATCACATGTGAACACCCACTTCATCAAAGCAGGGGTCCAGAGTCCAGAGACTTGCATCATTCAATGTTAACATGGTCACATAACATAGCATATTAGGAATATTGTAAATCATGTCTTTTGATTAAGCATTCAGCGTAGCAAAGGGTCATCTAGCCTTGGGCCTCTTTTTGTTATGGTCACATGTCATCAACAGCTTTCTTACAGGAGTTCCTCATTTGCTTGCTGTTATTGTTACACTTCAACACATGGTTAGGCTTTAGCAATACCAATAATTCTCATGGGCCAGGTAACATGATCCAAAAGGAAACCAATACATCCTGGCATATCAACGTCATTCATTAGAATACAACTCATTAGCTTATATTCACAGTTATTGTCAACGTCATTCATTGGAATACAGTTCATTAGCTTATATTCACAGTTATTGTCAGGGCATAAACATCAATCATATCATCACGATAGCATACATGTCCATATCATGTCCCATCAAGAGTACATGTGCCCATGGCATCTCATTATCATTAAAATAATACACGTCAATAATATAGATGTCGCATCAGTACATAGCAGTCATTTATACATATATATCACGTAAAATCATCCAAAATATCAACAAGATTTCAAAAAGGTTGCCCAAGTGACTAGGGGTTGCCTTACAAATCAAACACATAATCAAAGTCGAGGAAATGGGGCACTGCATACAGTGTATCGTCTTAACAAGGAGTTTAATGCATCACTAAGGCATTGTACTGTTTAAGTATTCTCGCTCATACATACATTTGTTTATCTTTACTTTTTATTCATGTGAGACCTACCTTGTCTATAGGACTTTTTCACTGAGAACCATATTCAAAATAATAAAATGAAATTATTAGAATTTAATAAAAAATAAAAGATGTTGGACTTTTCAGATCTATTTTGTGTGGTTGAACAACTGGTTATGAGATTTCCTAGTTCACTTTGATTTTCAAAGGATAAAATATATATACTTGCAGCTTTAATGACATTCTTTTTCATAATTTTTGGAAATAAATGCTAACATTCTACATATATACACTTCTGCATGCATAATAAACTCTAGTGATCCATTAAAGCATCTCCTTGCAAGCCTAATCTTCTCTCTCTCATTCTCATGCGCATATACAAAAACCTTCAGCCCTAAAGAATTGCCATGGTATTTTTTAATCTATTTCTAGAAAAGAATGCCAGCATTCTACGTTTTTACTCTTCTGCGTATATAATGAATGCCCTGGTGATTCATTAAAACAGCTTCATGCCAGCATTTATGCTTGCCAGGGAATTATTATGTTGTTTCAAAATATTTATGTTGGTTGTGTTTGATGGGCATAATAATGGGTTATATGACTGATATTTAAAAAGGTGGTCAAGATACGCTGCAGAATAGGTTACTTTAGGGATGAGAAGAGGTAATAAGAAGAAATAATGTTGTTGTATGTAATGTGTGATATGAACTGTGCATATCTTTGTTCTTGGATCCTGGTTAGTATTATCTAGCAGTATGATATGGGTGCTGTTGTGATTCTCATGGTACCATGCAACCTTTTCTGCAATGTTTTAATATCTAATGTTATTGCGATATACATCAATTTTTTTGTTTGTTTGTTTATCTTTCTGGGTTAATCTAGTAATTACGAAAATGCATTTTGAAAGTCTCACATTAAGTCTCTTGTGGGTTGTTCAAACAGATCAAAGTCAAAGTGAAACCAAATTGGCGCCAGGATGTAGATTTGCTGAAGCGATTCGGATATAGTGGAGCAATCAGGCCTTATTGATCAGTTTTCCCATAATTATGTAATTTGTTTATATAATTTGTAAAATTTTGGAACTTCATCTCAGACATGGATGACTCATTTGAAAGAGGTTTATAATCAATTATTTTTTCTATTAGTTTCTGTGGTAATTTTCAAGCCAATCCATCTCAAGGATCAAGGACCACCGAAATAGAATCTATATATGTCAACGTGATTGAAGATGTGTTCAAGGGTTGTAATTATTTCGATTCTTACAACAAATTGTATTTTTATCAAGTGCAACAATAGTGTTGAAATTTATATATATATATTTAATAAATATATAAGGTAACATTTTTTTGCCCATTGAAAATGTTGTAGAGAAATCCAAACGATGTTTCTCTACATTTGTGGATGATATTCTTAGTAAACCCATTGGTATATATTAGTGCACCTCCCTCAGGGGGATTCAAATCCAGTCCTTATTGACATGGAACTAGCCAAATGCCTAGTAACAATGGTGACAACTGGTTGAGCTAGCCCCTTGGGATAAGATATTTGGAAACATTTAGTTCCACTTGTCATACTTAAGTTAGAGTGAGATCGATGGCACCTTGCCAACCCCAATGGGTCTTCAAGGGGCAAACATGTCACAAACGAGATTTGAACTTGGGTGGAGAGGATAATAACTTCTCTTAACCACCCAAGCTAAACTTAATTGACAAAATATATAAGGTTACATATTAAAATGAGACAAACCAATTGTTCAAGCTTCTTCACCATGGAGGTTTTCCATTGCTTTTTTGACAGTGAAAGCAAAGGTTGTTGGATTACTAAGAGGGGGGGTGAATCAGTAATAGAACAATTTAATCATTTTTAACCATATAATTCAAGTGTTATATCAATGTAGCATTATCATGCAATAACTGCAGAGTAAATAAGCAATGAACAAATGAACAATCATATACATACACAATACACCTGTGTTTTACGTGAAAATCCAAAGCAGGAGAAAACTACAAAATGTTTTTTCTTATATGTCTTGAAGAATTACATTCATTGAAAGCACTAACTTCCTTTGTTTTCCAGCTGCAACTAGAAGAAGGCTCCAACCCCCTTATTTCTCAGGCTACAACTTGATGGAAGCTCCAACTCCCCTTATTCTCTGGCTACAACCAGAAGGAGTCTACAACCCCCTATGTTCTTCGACTACAACCATAAGGTGGCTACAACCACTTGTCCTTGCCTCGTCCAACCGCTCTGAAGTAGAAGTAGAATGATGACACCACTGTCACACTATCACTGTGAGATATATCACAATAAACCTGTACCAATAAACCTGAACCATGCATCAACCATGCATCAACCTGTACCATAAACAAGTGCATCAACCATGCATCAACCTGTACCATAAACAAGTGCATCAACCATGCATCAACTTGTACCAAACAACCTGTAATCAATCTGTACCATAAACAAGTGCATTCAACCATGTACCAAGTATGCACTAATCATGTGTCAACTACTCATCAACTATGACTCATCAATATGTATCAACATCGTCAACTATACACCTCATATATATGCCAACTCATCAACTACTTGTCTCAACCATGTACACAACATGTACCTTAATCAAAAGCCTTCATCAATTTCGCCATCCAAATATGATTTGTAACTCTGTAATAGACCTGGTGTATATGATCTCATACCTGCAAACCTCCATTAACTTTCACAACAAGAGATTAACATTTTCATCAAACTTTTCTTTACTCTCACATGACTAGTTTGGGATTAGTCAACAACCCTAACTTGAAATAATCATAATTATGTACCTGTAATGAATAAAGATCTGAAAATAATACACAATGTTTTTCAGTTTGTTTTATGCTTCAATTTGTTTTATGCAATTCATCCAGGTGTCACTACTTGGAACCTCTCAGAAAATGAGTTATAGCAAAAATGACATACCTTGCTGAATTTTGGCTGATTCTAGAGAGTGACCTTGTAGAGCGTTTCCCACACATAATATTTGTTGAATGAATCTGAAAATGTTACACAGAATACTACAGACTGTACTTTAACTAATACATTTGGTCTTACTGAATTTGGATCTGTTATGAAGAAGTTATGACGTTTTTACTCGAAACACCTGTTTTAGATTAGTTTCAGGACTAACCGCAAACCTTATTTTCCACAGAGTGTAACTCAAAAAATACAACTACTCACAAGTTGAAATTTTTACCACAGATACTTGGATATGTTTTTTCAATGGCCTATCAATTTCACGCTCTAAATCATTCTAGAAAAAAAGTTATTGCAAAAATGGTGAGATGACTTGTAAATAACATACTTTAAAAAACATTATCAAAAAAATTTATCCTCCCTTGAATTTCGACCTTCTTTTTTTCATCTTCCCTCTGAAATTCGGCTTAGATATCCTTTGGTTACCCCAGTCACCTATAGATATTCAATATGTTCAAGTGTGATATAAAATGAGAGAGCCTTGCCTCTTATTTATACTCTCCAAGTAATTTCCTTAGAAGCATCTTCGATGTCACTTTGTCCACTTTCCTTATTTTAGGGTTAACCCACTTCTAATTTCTTTATTAAATTTGTTATTTAAATAATTTCTTTTGCATTCACTTTGAATTATAATACACTCATTACTTCACTTTATTATTTACCTTCTAAAATCTCTTAAACCACTTTGACTACTTTGACCTTTTGAGGCTTCTAGATGAGATATGAGGGTCCTCCAACTTCGTAAGACCATAACTCTCAAATCGTGAGGAGTTATGTGACGTTTTACATACCACCAGAAATTGCATGACATGTACTATCCATCTAGAATAGTCTTACCTGCAAACATATCAAAACTCATACCATTATCCATAAAACAAACTTGGGTCCATTACCCAAACCTGGGTTCTCCAACTTCTCATGGCCATAACTCTCTAACCGTGAGGAATTATGTGACGTTCCACATATCACCAGAAATGGAATGACATGTACTATCCATATAGAATAATATTACCTTCAAATATATTAAAACTCATACCATTATACATGAAACAACCTTGGGTCCATTACCCAAACTTTTGTGCTACTTGACTTTTTTAAAGGGTTGACATCAATGACAACTAACCTTAATCAACAAAGGTCAAAACAAGAGATATGTCAAAAATCTTGCTAGAAAATTACTCAACAATCCTAACTCATTGGGAAACGTAACTTTTCATCTATTAATGCGAGCAATAAAGAGTTTGGGTGGTAGGAAGGGGTACTAAAGTGGTGGGATACTTTTATGTACTAGCAATGAGCACAAATTTCTACAATTATTTATAACTAGGGAAATCTGCATGATTACGTAGTATGCCAACTGTTTAATTTGAGATTAGGGCTAGAGTTGGAAGGTATGGAGGTGTGGTAAAATATAGATCAATGCATGAAGGTTTGATATAGGGACTTGCTATTTATGCTCATGCACAATATATTTTGGTCACTATGAAGAAGAAATGTTGGTGTATAAATTCCTTGTACTAGGGGCAATTGATGCAATCTAAAAAAAATCACTTCTTTCTCTGAGGTTTCTTGAATCTTAACCATGTGAATTTTCGGCCTTAGGGTTGTTATGAAATATGAGAAAACAACATTAACAATGGACAATATTTCTCTGTGTAACAACCCCAATCAACAATGTAATCCAAGAGAAAAGATACCAAATGTGTGCCAACAAGTTTCAATCCTCTAGGGAAATTTTATCATGCATAAACCAATTTTAAAATTCACTTTATGACTGTTGTAATTACAATAGTAAATCTTCCCTATCTTCCACAAGGTTAATGTTAAATCACTTAACAATTTTAGCCTTAACTTGTTTCAAATTAGAGAGACATACATGTGTTGAAAATTGCCAAACCATGAAGATAAATATGGCTAAAAATCAAATTTGCAATAAGACGATCTTGGACAATTGAAAACTTCATATATATATATATATATATGAAGTTCATGTACATACCATAGCCTCATTCCAAGGCTAGTGCAATCTTCTAGCTCTCCAAAACCCTAGTTGGGGAAAACCAAGAAAAACCCTAGCTAACACCAATGAGCTCTAATAAGCAAGCTGTTGAAATAATGTAACTGCGAAGAGCATTCTTATTATTATTGTTATTTTATTATTAGGATTAATCCCCATTGTGGATTAATCA
>SNQJ01S0103540.1:30496-48624 GCA_010110895.2 Picea sitchensis
GGGAGAGATGAAGGGGTTTATAATGTATGAAAAATCAAATTAAATGATAGGAGTGTATGATGCATGTTCACAATCCAAATATAATTAGTTTGCTCATACTCTTTCCACAATCTTTATGCCTTATACCAACCAAGCTTCAAACCATATGTGCAAAAAATTCCAATACATATTCTTTCTTATAACCATTATCCATTTATACAACAAGGGGAAAATGAAAATCTAAATGATGCATGATTTGGGACTTTGTGGAATTATGCCTGGAAAGTGGAACAATGAGGGGGGTTGGTCCTGTATGTATACTATAAAACAAGCCAAATGTTTTTTTAAATGAATATATCCTTGAATACAGTCAAATGTTCTCATCTTCAACCCTTATAATCAAAATTGTTGTAATAATCTTGTCAATTGTTATCGATTTCATTAAATAAATGATGGGTTTATAATGCAACTTCAATGCATGAGTGTATATATATATATATTGCAGCAAAATCTGTTCTTAGATTTCAATTCCATGTGGTGACAAACATCTTATACCTTTGAAAACATGTATTTCTTCATACCAGTATCAATCTTTAAATATTTCATGCAACCAATTTAAATCAGACCTCATAATCAAGTTGGAAAAATGAAAATATTGTCATGCATTTCATAACATAGATTATCCCTTTCAAATTTTTACGCATGTGCTATCATCTTAAGAATAATTGAAAATAAACTCTTCACTTGTTTTCTCTTTAAGGGGGGTCCCACCTCCTAATTAAATTGATCATAATAAGTTTTTAGTACTCCTTGCAAACATTTGTAGGCTATATAATTAATGATGAGTTTGTGAGTCAGCATAATTGAGGGGGAAGCCTGGAAATGATTTTCTAACTAAGAACTGTTGAGCATAATGGTGGTCAACAATATCTCTAGTGGGTTGGTTCCTACAAAGAATTCTAAAGAAAATTTTTGTGGTTTTCTCCTGAAAGGGTTTCCACGTAAATCTTGTGTTCCATGTTTTACAATTAATACATGATTGTTTTCTTATGGTTGATGAATGTTTGAGAAAAAAATGTCTTATATTGATTCACCCCCGTTAGTATAAGTGTGTTCTCAAAAAATCTAAGTTACCCCATGTTTCCTTGGGCACAACACCCTCCTCTTAAATGTCAAGCAACGCTTCAGAATGCCAAGCACTCCTCTTCCAATGTGGGGCGTTCTCCAAGCAAGAAACCTCCTCCATGCGACATGTATAATGTCACCAAGCCGCCTAAAGATCTCCAACACCCTAAGGAAGAATGACATACAAGCACCGAATTGAGGTCAATTAGTCACTTAGTAAGCCATCTCCAATGTGTAAATCTATCATGAAGCATGTAAGCATTGATTATACACTATGTACCCAAATCTCATGGAGCACCCCAAAATAGGGTGTAAACACTTTTGGAGTAACCTTGAAAACTAACAGTCCCTCTTTATGAGTAGAGTGTTTTCACCAACACCAATGGATTCTCTTTTCAACTCCACCAAACTTTCCATCCACAAATATGTACCTGTTGCAACACCAAGATCAATCATTGTCTCCTGAAAAGGAACTATCATGCATCCATCACAATATGGCATCACATCTCAAACCTCCATAGAACATTAACCACCCGTGAGTTGGAAGAAGCATAAACTTGGATCATCAACAACTTTTCAAACTCCAACATCCCTCAAATCAACGTCATGGGACAAAATCATTGGACACAACTTCATGAGCTGTGCATGGCATCCTGCAAAGATAATCATATCTCCATACATGACCAAGACAAGTGAATCACATCTATCAAAGTCACAGAGATAAAACTCCGCACAAATTACATCCATCTTGAAATACCAGTATTGTGGTACAAGCAACATCTCACGCAGGGTTGTCAACATCCTATGATCATGGGTATCTCGCACATGCACCTCAAAACCTTTGGAAACTGATGCATCAACTTGAGTCAGGTCAACTCCATATTTTCGAGAGAATCCTGAAGCAAGAGTGATATCATGGTTACCTACCTTTACTTGAGAGAATCCAACAACCCTCTCTTTATACTCTACAACACTCCCATCAACAACCATCCATGAATCAATCCCCAATTCCTCAATAGGTTTTGGTCTTCATGGCATATTTCCATGCATGATATGCATATGCCTCCTCAAAACTGGAAGGTTCATACAATCTCTCACTTGAATTGACAAGTTCCATTGGATTATCAAGTAACTTGTAAATGCCACCCTCTCTCACCCCTTTAGCCAAAGTAACTAGACTAGAATCACTGTTGGTGCACCGTTGTCCCTCAAGAGTAACTCTCCATTATATCCCTGTCATATACAAGAAACTAAAAGAAGATTCTTCTTCAAACCAATAACCAATAGAACACCATTCAACTCAAGAACATCACTTGAAGGCATCTAGAATCTATCTGACACAAGTCCCCTCACAAGATAAGTAACATTTTCACCAAGCTCTGCACTCATTCCTCCCTTATGATTTTGAAACTTACTTCTAAAGTGGTGCATGTGAAGAGTTTGGAGATGTATTGGTTTTGTAAATTCTTACTCTATCTTGAGTTATTTAGCACTTTACCATGTTGTTTCTACATTGATTCTTGATGGTAGATTGGTAGTAAGTGTCTTCTCTTTGTAACTTATTAAGGATCTGTTTGCATCTCATGGATGGTTTTCTGCAATGTCCACTCAATAGCTTGATATCCTTAATGGAAGCAAAGTTAACTTATCTTTGCAACTTATTAAGAATGTTTGAAGTTTCCATTAAGGGGGAATGTTAATCTATTGACATATTTCTTAGCTCCTTCCTCTTCTTGGGTGCTCATTCCTCTAGTTGACATTAAGATGGAATGCTAAAATATGTTTTAATGTTTTCTAGTGGCTTAATATGATCTTTTACTTACTGTTGTAATGGTAATCACTATAACATCATTTGCGAGGCACTTATACATGTAATCATGCATAACTAGACTTCTGTAACATTGCACATGGAGATAGTTTTGGAGCTATTTGGTGGTAACTTGTCTTAGGTTATGGTGAATTATACTCCAAGGTCATTCATATCCACCACTTCTCCCTTATCTCTTAATGATATAATTTCTTATCTCATTATCCACCTTTATGGATTGGTCAATCTCCACCCTTGATTGTGTCCTATGATTAATGGTCAAGTTTCTCTTGGTTACTATGAATTCAAGCCTCCTTGGTCCTGAATCTTGGGGTGGATGGTGGTTTATGGTCTTCATTGTTAGCTTGGATCCTATGGGTCCTTATGCTAGATTATATATGTAGTTTTGTGAGTGCATGGATCCCATTTGAACTCCATACTTGAGAGGTCTCTTAGAGGATGTTGTAATGGGGTTTTATGCAATGAATGGAGAATCTATTTCAAGAAGATGTTTCCCCACCTCAGGGTTTTACCACTATACATCTTATCTTCATGTCCCACATTTCGTTGTTCTTTCTTTTCTTATGATGCTAATGCTTTTCATGGGAGTTATTCTTGGTAATTAGATACTTAATGTTCGTTCTCAACTTATATTATTGCATATCATTTGCTTATCTAATTCTTTATCTCTCTCTCATGGTGCTTGTGCATTGTGACATGTATGGTAGATTCTCAACACATGTTAAGTTTTGGAATCCACCTTCCACATGTCCACATTTCAAAACCTCCACCATACCTTAAACCATTTTGTATCTTTGAAGTCTAGTTTTTTAAAAAATAGACTTGATCCTCCTCTTTCATAAATAAGTTAGAAACATATCCACTGATTTACTATTTTGGACCTTAAATGTGCCATTAAATTTAAACATTTTAAGGCTCCAAAATACATCATAGCTGTTGATAACTTGGATATGTAGAGGGTCCAATCACGATGTCCTTTCCAACTTCTATTAACCAATTTTAAAAAAAAAGAAGCAAGGCTCTTGGAACTTTGAAAATGATCAACTTAAAATACATTGATTAGGATGCCTTGAATACTTTTAAAGAGATTTAGAATATCCTCTAACAACAAAATCTTATAGATTTTAGTGACCTATGAAATTATGGAGGTAAATGTAGCCTTTACTTCCATTGCCTCCTTAACAATATAATGAAATTGATAAATCCTTTATTTGGTTGAGATTATAAAACAAGGATTTGGAGTGGAAGGATTCATGACTTAGAAATTTAATAAAAACATTTGAGGCTACAACCTCTAGCTGCAACTTGGGAATGATGCTACCCCATAAGGCATCAAGAACTATATACCATTTCCTTTTAGAAGACCAATACCTTACCCATGGGGCTATGGAGTTAGATAACCATTCTTCAACAAAGCTTATCTTTAAATGTAGCAATTTCTACAAAACCATCAATTTTTTTAAATAACAAAGATAATGCTCAATAGTGAGCATATTTATATAAAAGTATATATACCCTACTTTTAGTTAGCAAAACATCGTAGAATATAATTAATCATGTATCCAATGAAGCCATGCAATTAATTTATTCATTGAATTTTTCTTAAAACACAACAATGAACACATGTTAGAATTGTGGAAAAAACACTAGAGTAAAATGTGATCATTAAGCCAACATACACCAATATTTGAAGGATGTTTTCTAGCTTATCATATTTTAGAACCTTCTTGAATTCTTCGAATTAGGAAAACCCAATGGTTGGCATCTTTATGCACTGTTTATATCAAGAACAAAAGTCTCATTTTTTTTGAATTTGTTGTGGATCATTGACTTATACCTACTATACTAGGGGTGATTTGGTCCTAATAATGTTATCCTAAGAGAAACCCTGCATTTGTATATGATAGATGTCTTTGGAGATGCATAATATCAATTTTGAAAATGATTTTTACCCTAGACCATTACCTTTTCGAAGACCAACACCCTACCCATTGGGCTATTGAGCGAGATAACCATTCTTCAACACAAGTTTTCTCTCAATGTAAAAACTGCTACAAAACCATCAAAATTTTTAAATAACCAAGCTAATGCTTGATAGTGAGAATATTTATATACAAGTCTATATACTCTACTCCAAGTTAGCAATACATCATAGACTAGAATTAATGGTGTCGCCAATGATGTGTTGAAATATTGTAACTTCGAAGAATATTCTACCTGAGAGAGAGTTGAATAATATTATTATATTATATTTAATTAGGCCCTATATTATATTTAATATTATTATATTATATTAATAGAACTCACAGTAGACTTGGTCAATGGATAATGAATCCACCTTGACAGGAAGCAAAATTCGTTTGAAGTCTGACTCAACTTTTCATATTAAGACTTGGTATTCAACACCAAGTATATCCTGCAAAGACTATGAAATTTTTGTAGACTCAGAAGAAATCAAGACTCAGAGTAAGCCTGATCTCATAAAGGATCAAATGGGAAAAAGAGACATCTTCCAGCACTGGCAGACATATTCCATGAGTTGAGAAGACTAGATCGTAGCTTCAAAGACCTCTAGGAGACATGAAATCTCCTGAGAAGATTCCCTTGTTTCAATGACAGAGGAGTAAGCCAGTCAGGAGGACTGGGATATGGATTTTTCCTTGAGACCAAAAGTGATGTCAGTGGTGATTTCCAAGATTGATATAATAGATCAAGCATGTTGCAGATAATAGTATAAATATGTACAAAGCCTGACTTGCGTCCAGAGTATTCTCCCAGCAAGAGGGAGAAAACTATGACGAGAAACTTGCTCCAGTAATCAGAAGAAGTATATATAGAACAAACATGATTTATTAAAAGAAGCTGGCACAAAATGAGATTTGTAGGGAGCATGTATGAAAATCCCTGTATTTGAGATTGAGTTATCTCCATTTCTAGTTGGTGTAGTACATGAGTTGGGCCATGGAGACATGACTACAATAGAAGATTGAGTTACCTCTAGAGAAAGAGGATAATATACCCTAGGTGTCAATTATTGAGCCACTCTCAGTTTCAGATGAATTTGTTGCCATGATAGAGTAGAGGAGTTACTCTCAGAGTTCAACAACCACATTGGGAATGGAGCAGTCATTCTCAGCTTCAGAACAACTATAGGCGCAGAGTCCTAGTCCCTGAGGAACAATTGCAGAGAGAGTAGAGAACATACTCTCAGGAAGTGAGATAGATAGTTCTTTGCAAAAAGCACATAGAGCTAGCACATGATTTTGCATATTGAGTTGCAACTAATAAAGTGTACTAGGTTGGTACAATGTGATGTGAAAATTTGGTTTCGAAGTATAGGAAAAGAAGACTCAAGTCTGCAAGTTGAAGCAAGCTCCAAGAGCTTGGTATGGTAGGATTGATAGTTTTTTTGATGATCTTGGGATTTACCAAGAGTAAATCTGATCCAAACCTTTACTTCAAGATTGAGAATGATGGACCAATTATGTTGCTGCTATATGTGGATGACTTATTCTTGACAGATGAAGAAAATCTCATCACAGATTGTAAGAAGAAGATTGCCGCTGAATTTGAAATGAGGACCTAGGCTTGATGCACTATTTCTTAGGTATTGAAGTATGGCAGAGCCCATAAGAGATTTTCCTTAGTCAAGGAAAGTATGCTATGGAAATTCTGAAGATATTTGACATGATGGACTATAGAACCATGTCCACTCCTATGGAGACGAATATGAAGTTATTGGCTAATACTCTATAGAGACTGGTGATTGGTTCGCTGATATGGATTTATGAGCAGAATGAAATGAATAACAGATTGAATACCATAACACATAGATACAAAGATCCACAACAGATATCCAATGAACAATAAATTCTATTGAATAAATAAAATAGGTTGAAACTGTAAAACTGCATAGCTGAAACAACTTGCTCGAATGGTGGTAGCTATCTCTAAGAAGAGATGTGGCTGCAACGTGCATTCGTCTGAGAAAAATGATTACAATGAGGCTTCAAAGGCCCTTTTAACATTACTCATGAATGTAAAAACCCTAAACATCCAAAAACCTAACCCTATGAGATGAAACACCAAAAGTTATGTGGGCCTCGATGGGTAAGTTGGTACCTCAACTTCCCGAGGTCATAATATTTGCATACAACCTCCATTTTAGGCGCATGATATCTCGTTGGAAAGGTATTCTCAAGAAATACATATTACGTCATCAAACTCTGACTCCATCTACTCCATCTACTGTTTGACTGTGGCAAGCCAAAAAAAAACTGTTTAGGGCCCCAAAACAGACCTGAAAGTCCAAAAAGATGTGCTGACATGAAAAATTTCAAAATAAGCCAGTTGGATTAGGTGGGAGGCCACCAGTCTCCACCTGGGAGATGTGTAGGGATTCAGACAACCCCAGACAATTACAAAGAAATATAGAATAATGTGTTGAACTAAAAACTGTCAAGAGGAGCCAGTTGGACTAGGTGGGTGGCCACCAATATACACCTGGATCAGTCCTTCCCCTTTAGGAAGCAATGGTATCCATTGCATTGAGTGCCCCCATAAGGCAAGGATACTTCTGCTAAATTTGGCCCCGGGTGAGCCACTTGCCTTGGTGTAGGAGCTGCCCTGCCTTCACAACCCGATAAAGATGGATCCTCTGCTGATGAGTGCCCTTGAACTGTGTGTCCACTATCTGTTCAGTGGATTCGTATTCCATGCAGTCAGGGTTGAGCTATGTTGGTGTCAACTGTTATGCGATCTTTGAGCTATCCAATAATGGTGGGAAATATGGTCGAAGGAGGTCCACATTGAACACTAGGTGTAATCCAAGGAAGGGTGGAGTGTTAAGCTAAAAAGAATTGCTACCCACAACCTTGGTGATATTGTAAGGCCCATAGAGAAGTGGGAAGAGCTTCCGTGGAGCCCTGTAAGACACTCTTTCTACAAATTTAACCCGACCTTGTCTCCCACCTGAAACTGGTGTAGTACCCGATGTTTATCATGGCACTACGTGTACTTAGCATTGGATTTCTACAAAATCTCATGGACGTATTGGCGTATGTGTTGAATCCGCTCAATGAACCTGGTGGCTTTGTCGGCTTGAGACTGAACATGGGAAGATTCTGCCTGTGTGGCTGCAAGAGGTAGTGAAACATCAATGGGACCCAAGGTTTGGAATCCCAACCCCACCTGAAATGTGATATGGATGATGGATCTATGGAGAGCCCTATTGTAGCTGTGTTGAACATAGGGAAGATTCTCATCCCATGTACGCATTTTCTTAGAGTTGTACATGCGAAGGATGTGCACAATCATATGATTGATGACCTCTGTCTGGCCATCGGTTTGGGGGTGGAAAGTAGTGGATTTAGTGAGCTTGGTGTCCAACAATGAACATAGACTCAACCAAAATGTGTTAAGGAACTTGTTATCCCGATATGAGGTGATGGTATGTGGTATCCCAAAATGGACCCACACCCATTCAAATAAGAGCTTGGCAGTATTTGCCACTGTGATGCTCTTCTTGCAGGCTATGATAATGGACATCTTCAAAAACCGATCAACCACCACAAATACACAATCATTTCCATGCTTGGTGGATGGAAGTCGAGACATGTAATCCACCGAGATGGATTCCCAAGGCCTCTCAGGAGTAGGAAGAGGGGTGTATAATACTTTCTTATTGATGGCTGTCTTGGCAATGGAGGGCAGTTCAAGATATGATATAATTGTTGATGTCTTGTCAAAGTTTTGGCCAATGAAAATTTTTCTGTAGAATGACCACAATTTTCTCCACGCTAAAATTTCCTACCATCCAACTGTAGTGAGCCTCCCAAATAATCTTTGCATTCTCTCTTGTGGGAACACATAGGTGGCTCAGATGGCATAACAGTCCATCCTGGATGTGAAAATCGGTGACATTCGCTCCTCTACCCAAGATCAGATAGGTGGTGGTGAAGTTAGGGTCATGTTGATAAAGTTGGTGCCACTCAGATGCCTCATTCCCAAAGGAATGGAGCACTGTGGTGAGTGTATCAACATGAGGGCGACTAAGGCAGTCAGGGGCACGATTTGTGCTCCTTGTTTTACACTTGATGTTGAGATGGAACTGTTGTAGGTATGTGGACCACTTTTGATGGCGGTTGTTTTGCAACTTCCCCTCTGTCTGTATGAACTGTAGCGGCTTGTGATCAATGTGGATGATTGTCTCCTTTCCCATAATGCAATGTTTCCATTGACGATGGGCTTGCACAATGGAATACATTTCTTTGTCATAGGTGGGGTATTTATGGACAATATCTGAGAGTGTCTCACTATGGTATGCTATTGGGTGATCGTGCTAAGTGATAACTATGCCTACAACATAGTCATAGGCATCAGTCTCAACATCGAACGGTTGTTGCAGATTAGGTAAAGATAGTACTGGAGATGAGCACAAGCGATGCTTCAGATCATCATATGCTTGTTGTTGTGCCTGCCCCCATGTGAAATTTGCCTTGCCACCTCCCTTGATTACTTGGCTGAGGGCCCATGCAATATGGGAGAATCCCAATACAAACCTTCAGTAGAAGTTGGCAAGTCCCAAGAAGCTCTGAAGCTCGATTAGTGTGGTCGGGGCTAGCCAGTCATGAATGACTTGGATCTTAGCTAGATCTACATGTACCCAATGCTCATAAACAATGTAGCCCAAGTATTGGACCATGTTCATGCCAAAGGACCATTTTTCCAAGTTGCCAGATAGCTTGTGATGCCCCAGAGTGCCCAAAACCCGCTGAATATGCTGCATGTGCTCCTCCCAAGTTCTGCTGAAGACGAGGATGTCTCCCCCGAGAATCAAATTTTCCAATCTTCTTGTCTTCCCTTTTTATGTAACACTTGCTTCCAAACACTCTAAAGTGCTTGAGATTTGATGGTCTTCCTTTCCATAACTCATATGGAGTCTTATCACTAATAATTCTTATCAATACTCTATTCAATATATAAACGACTGTATGCACTACTTGTCCCCAAAAGATATCACTTAGCTTGGAGTCATTCAACATGGTTCTGGCCATTTCTTGTATAGTTCTGTTTTTCCTTTCAGAAACTCCATTTTGCTGAGGTGTTATAACTGTTGAGGATTTTCTTTTTATTCCCTATTCTTCACATAAATACCTGATTTCATTTGAAGTAAACTCACCTTCATTATCATATCTTAAGCATTTGATTTTTAAATCAGTTTAATTTTCAACTAGTTCCTTGAATACCCTGAAACATTCAAAAGCTTCTAACTTTTTCTTGAGGAAGAAAACCCAGGTCATTCTAGTGTAGTCTTCAATGAGTATCATGAAATATTTTTCACCATCCAGTCCTTTTGGTCTCGTGGGACCACATAAATCAGTGTACACAATCACCAATGGTTTTGTCGTAGAGTATTCCTTTATCTTGAATTTAATGTTTTTTTTGTTTTCCATGCTGACAGTGCTTGTACATAGTATTTGTTGGCTTTCTAATTTATGGAATTTCTATTACATCTTGATTATTTATGATATTGACAAGATTATCAAAGTGTATATGGCCCATTCTCCTATGCCAAAGCCAACTTTCATCTTCTTTTCCCAAACAACATCTTCCTTCTTCGATCTCATTCAAGATGTATATGTTGTTTAGAGTCCTTGCTGTTGTTGTCACTAATCTTCCAGATCCTTCTTTCCTTATTTCACATTCTTTTGAACTTAATATTATTATAGTCCAAAAATGCCTTACCTATGCATACAAGACATTGGCATTTCTACTTACATGCTTTTCCAAAATACTACTGAGGCGTCTTCTTAAAAAACCACTTTTTGGGTAATGTACGTGTCCTGCTGTACTAATAGCCCGCATACACACACATTTTGCATTCTATTTATCCCATGTACATATGCGACCTACATGCTATTTATCCCACATTTACCTCCAAAAGTTGCAAAAAATATAAAATTTCAAGGAATTCGATAGAGTTTACGGGCTATATAGGGTTTCCCAACCATTTTACCCCTTGTATCCTTTCCCCAAATTGAATAACCATATTTTTCTCATATCAAAAGAGGTCTTGGGGTGTCATTTGAGAAGACAAGAAAGAGAATAAGAAAACTCTGTGAAAATCCCTTCCCCTTCTTAGCCCATGTTTTGCATCCTATTTTGAGTTTTGGCCTCAACCTTCCCCTCCAAACCTTTCTCCTTATACAACCCTTTCTCCTTTCCCAAGTGATAAGTTGGTTTTGAGAAGCTAGCATGGGATTGATGCACTTGGATCCACGATAGAGGAGCCTAAACTTGGTTCGTGGAGCGATTGTCAACGAAGGTTATAATCCTTTTGATCTTAAAATTGAATAAAAGAGTTCATTCTTTTCCCAAAACATTATGTCTAAATGATATATATATAAACATTGAAAGTAATAAGTAGAGAGTGCATGCATTGTAGCATTGTTTTCCTAAGTTTTGCAGGTCAACTTTGAAAGGAGACCCACAATATAGGAGGCTACAATAAGGGAAAGAGGTATATGGCAACCGCAAGGACTAAAGGTGCACCCATTGACCCTCTTTCCCTTCTCTTGTCATTAAGTTTAGATATTTTTGGGGTAGCTTAAGGGTAGAACATTATTTTAAGGGAAGATAGTGCTCCTCCTATACCCAGACCTAGTATAGGGGGATTTTCCTCGCAACAGAATTGTGACTCCACTGGGGAGTCTCTCTAGGGTATTAGTGGGAGATTTTGGTTTGATTTGATTTTTTAGTTTCTTTCTGAGTTTTCTGAGTGTTCTGAGTTAGGTTGGGTCCTTGGTCACCTTCCAGGTGCCTACCATCTTCTCTTGCCCAAGTTGTCTGTTTAAAATTTTTCTTTTTTTGAAAATTTACAGAGGTGTACGCGCCCTATTCTCTATACATCATGCATACATACACGGTCTGCATTATATACAACCCACATACATACAAAGGTTGGATGTGCACATCACGCGTCTCTATTGTTTTGGAGATTTTTTTTCAAAATATTTTCCTTTTCTTACATGAAACTTATGGTTCTCAGGTCTTCCTGAGTTCCAGGAGCTTCTGTTGTTTGGGGTTATACAATTGGCATGCTAATATTGTTTATGAAATAAAAAAAATAAAACCTCTTTTATCTCCGTGTTTCCAAGAATTTTAGGCTTATTTTTAGCTTGAATTTTAAGAAAAATGAGTTGCAATTTCTTTTAGCATATTTTGTTAGTTCTTCTTTGACTGGAAGAAAAAAAAAAAAAAAACTAGTTTGTTAGGTCTCTTTCTTTCTTTGCATTTGATTTGTATTGTTATTTGAAAAAGAAAAAGAAATTAGCAGAGGGCTGTGTTTCCTTCTCATATTGAAATCATTTCAAAAGAAAAATAAGAAAGAAAATCCTTTCATTTTCTCTTTTGTTTCACTCAAAAGTTGCATTGTGCATTTTGCATGGAAAGGAGAAAAGATTGCATCTTTTTGTTTGAAGGATTGTTCATGCTTTTTGCTTGAAGCTCTTTTTCATTTTGTAGAATTAGTGTAAAGTCATATTTGCTAGTGTTCTAATTAGTTTCTTTTTCACAATAGTCTCAAACAACATAAGTTGCACTTCTGTTCCTTGAGTAAGAAAAGCCCCTAAAACGAACGTGTTAATCTAAAATATATTAGTAACAATTTTTATAGGGTTCACTATAAGCTTAGGCTAGGGCCTTGGATTAGGCGTGGATAGGTAAACTCTCCAAGGCCAACCCAAACTTAACTTAGGTGTCTATGCTAGGGTGTGAAAAATAAACCTTATAATTACTCAATCCGGGAAGCTCCTCTCACACAGGAGTCAAACACGAGGCCACGTTGAGGATAGTGACAAAGATGTCCACTCCTGATCCCGACAAAGAGTTTGGGAGAGTGTGTATTGGGTGTGAATCCTGTAGTGTTACTGGCCTGACTTATGTTAGAACTCTGAGACACTTGGATCCATCCAAGGTAATTTAAGAGTGATTCTGGCCCTATTGCATTTCAGGCCTCAGGAGGATCTTTAGGCTTAGTTACCTTACCCATACACTCGCCCGACTATTGACTGTACCCCCCCATGTTTTTGATTACAAGTTGGTGGCCTAGTTTCCATTATATAGGTTGACACATATGTGACTGCGAGGGGTGTATTGCAGTACCTGAGGCATACTCTGTACTCTCTGGGAAACACCCGAAGGGACCATCGTTTGAAGGTATGGGTAATTGTTTCTCCTCACCAATCGTTTGCCTTTGTGAATGCCTTGGACGATCTAGAATTCATCTCCCTGGGTCAAAAAAATTCAGAAGGGTAGTTTGTTTAGTTTGTATATTTTTAGGATTTTCATTTTTAGTGGTGTGCTTTGTGCTCCCTAGTTTTCCATAACAAGTTAGTCAATAATTTCTTTGGTTCTTTGACCAAGGTGGTAGACTGCCCACTCCTCCGGTCGTGAGGAATTTTCGGTCTTCTGCTTAGAAATGTGGACCACCTCTGTATAGGTGTTGTTTTTTATACCAGTGCTTCGCTAGATTCAATGTGTGAGACTTTTACGGACTTGAACGATCCCGCAAGGGAAGAACTTGTGCATAATATATTCATGGAAAATGTTACTGACGATACCAACCAAGGAACCCCTTCGCAATGAGATTCTTATTCTTTTCCTTTCTTTGGAAACGTTGGTGTCCCTTTGATGGCCACTTTGTACATTTCTGGGTTGAATGTGGGACTACCAGTTTGGTTGGGTGCCATTCCAAATGTCCCAAATTCTCTTGACGCTTCTGAATTAAGAACCTTATTTCATGGGCATCATGTTGATGTTGCTTCATCAACAAAGTCTTCTCCTCCTCTTTCTACCTTTTCCGGTGAAGGTCTAGCTACTAGCAACCGAAAGTCTAAACTAAATAGAAAGAGGAAGAATAGGAAGAAGAAATCACCAATATTTGCGAGTCATGTTGGAGATAGGTCGTCAGCCTCTGCAAGTCATGTTGAAGACCATCACCTAGAATCTACAAGTCATGGATGGGGAAAACAACTAACCTCTTCTAGTCATGTTGGAAAGTTGTTAACAACCTCTGCGAGTCATGTTGAGGACAAGCAACTAGCCACTACTAGTCATGCTGTGGGCATTGATTCTGTTGAGAAACCTAGACATATAGGACATAAGCCTAAGTTCCCTTGTAATATTTGCAAGGGAGATCACCTTACTCATTTATGCCCTGACCTTCCAGAGGCACAAAGATTTTGGTCCCTATCTGCAAGCTCTTCTGATTCTGAGTCTTTTGAGGTTTCCTCATAGTCTATTCAACCTTTGGTTGATGAAGTGGTCATGGTGATGCAATATTCAACCGACCCCACTCTTCTTTTGGGGGGTGATGTGCCTTCAAATCATGTTGTTTCATAGTCTATTCAGCTAGTGGTTGAGAGAGTGGTCACACCGATGCAATCTTCGGTTGAGAGAGTGTCAAGTCTACCAAATTGATCATGCCGATGCAATCTTAGACTGATCCCACTCTTCTCTTGGAGAGTGTCGAGTCTACTAAAGTGGTCACACTGGTGCAATATTCATTTGATCCCACTCTTATCTCGGAGAGTGTTGAGTCTACCAAAGTGGTCATGCCGATGAAAGCTTCGATTGATCCTACTCTTCTGATGGGGAGTGATGTGTCTACCAACTATGTTTTTAACATTTCTAGTTCAATGCTTTCAGCATAAGGGGGCATTCTGCTCACTTCAAACATACCCCATCCAAGCCCTAGGATGGTTTCCTTTGATTGGAATGACCTTGTTGAGCCTCGTCTTCCTTCTTCTGCACCCTTTCAAATAAGGGTTGAAGTTAATTCAAAAAACATTTATCGATGTATTGTAGATGAAGGAGCCTCCACAAGTATTTTATCCTCCTCGGCTTGGAAATATTTGGGTTCTCCCGAGCTTGTCTGTTCATTGCATGAGATGTTGGATTTTGACAGACGTGCTAGTGAATATTTGGGGATTCTTCCCCATTTGACTATATCGTTGGGTGGGAAGACTTCCCTTGTCGATGTTATATTGGTACAAGGCACACTAGATTTCAATATGCTTCTGAGGTGTGATTATCTATATGCTATGAATGATGTGGTGTCTACGCTCTTCCGGGTGATGCGCTTCCCTCACCATGGAAACATTGTCACTATCAACCAAATAGCATCTGATATTCACCATCCTAATTCGACATTAGTTCAGGATGCCCCTTTATATATTCCTAGTGTTCGTGTAGACTCTACCCTGCCACAGATTAATTATGTGGCATCTTATCCTTGGTGTTCAATTTCTCCTGAGAAGGAAATTGTTCACTAATGTTTTCCTTCTCGAGACTTGGTATCAACAATTGATCCATTGGTTTATCCAATGGGGGAATGGGAGCCCTTGCTTCTCCCTCTTGGTCCAAGTGATCTCGAGTTTCCTTTTGAGCCCGATCTCACTATTTGTATATCCTCAAGCATTTGTGCTTATGATTATTCATTGATAGACTCTGTTGGTCTTGGCCAGAACCTCCATCATCATATGGAATATGGCCAATTTTCTTCTCCCTTTGGGACTATCGACCCTCCTCATTCAGGTGATTTCTTGGATATTGAATTTCCTTCGGATGAGGCTATCCTTGAAGCCATGACTATGATTTCTATACCATTGGAAGACTTACACCATGGTTTGTGTTTTGTTCCCTTTTGGGAGAATTTCTAGGTTTACTATCGAAGATACTCTTGGTCAGAGCATAGCAGCGGGCTCTACCTGAACTACTACCATGTATGAGATGTAAGGCTGTGCGGTACCTTGTACATATTGTAAAATCTAGGTTTTTTGTTTTAAAGTTTTGTATTCAATGGCACCTCTTATTTTCTGAAGTTGTTATTTATATTGAATTTATTAACTTCTGTATGAGTGTTATTGGCCTTATATGCAGGATCTTGGAGACATTTTTCTTTAAAATTTTTTCATCATATCGATCCGTTCTGACAGATATTGACCTTGAAACTGGCATATAGGTTAGGTTTTTCCCTACTTGCATTTTTTCATTATCCATTTCCTAGTTCTTTTTGCCTTAGGATCGACCCCATTGAATTGCGACACTAACCTTTCTTGCTAATAAGTGTGTTGTACTTTATGTGGTAGACTCTTCCTTCCATGGGAATCCTAGTTAGAGCCTTGTTTTCCTTTTGGTTCCCATGCCGAAGAACTTCATAGGCATGGGAGTCTTGTTTAGTACCTCCATGAGTTTTTGTTGAAGTGTCATCCTTCTTCTTCCTATTAATCATTATTGGCCTTTCCCTAGGGACTCCCTAAGAGCATGATTTGTTGTCTTTCAAGCTTGCTTAAACTTTTAAAGCAACATCTAACGAGAGATTATTTATTCTTTTCGGTCTCGTTTGGATTACTTAATAAAAGAATCCCCCTTGGAGTCCTCTTTAAGCCCTTTTCAAACTCTCTAAATTTGAAAATATTGTCGAGCGATCTTGTTGCCCTTCACGCCCGTCAAACTAAAATTTGAAGGCACATCCGTCTGACGATAGTTTACCCCATTTTCAGTCTGGAAGGTTAATTCATGAATAAAGGTATGCCCTAGGAGCTTCGGTTTGCTAGGAGAGTATCCTAAGGCATAATTTTAACCCTTTTTCATGCCCGAGGGACTAAATTTTCGAAAAAGGGCCATTCTCTTTGGTTTTGGTTTATCTCTTTTTCGGGCCTTGGAGATTATATACGAAAAATGAACCCCCTTAGCGTCCATAGTTAATCTCTTTTCATACTCCTTAAATATGAAAAGATCGTTGGGTTACCTTGTTCCTTTCACACTCGTTAATTGGTATAGAAATAACATCTATTTGGCATAAGTTTAACCCTTTTTCCAGCCAATAGATTATCCAGGAAAAAGGTACACCTCAGGAGACATTTTTCGCCGACAGAGTTCTCCTAAGTTATATTTTATACTTTTTCGGGCTAAGGAGACTAAACTTAGAAAAAGGCTGTGAGTCCATAGTTAAGCTCTTTTCAAACTCCTTAAAATTGAAAATATACCCGAGTGATCTTGTATCAATAACACTCATTAAAAATGTTTTGAAGAGACATCCTTTCGGTATAAGTTTAACCCTTTTTCAAACCAAATGGACTAATTATGAAAAAGGAACACTCTGGAGTATTCTTTTAGTGTTTTTCAAACTCTCTAAACGTGAAAAACTACCGAGCTTACCTTCTATGGGATCGTAAAACTCCACATGGAAGGGGTATTATTGTGTTATACTTAATCACATCGCATGTCTCATCCTTTCTTTTTGGCCTAATGCCGACTTCATGTTGCTATTAACTGAACCTTCAAAACATTACTTAAATGCAAGCCTTGCAACACTTTTTCCCTTGTGATCTGACACCTTGATCCATGGAGTAATTTTCTTGAGTGTCCTTACCCTGCACATGTCTCTTTACAATGAGCATCAACATGTTCCATGCTCTTGGAACTAATTTCTTTCTTGTGACACTCGTTCCTCATTTGGAATGTAGCATTCTTTTACTCTTTTTCAAGCTCGTTAAAAATTTGAAAAAGACAAAAAAATTAAATATTTCAAAAAGAGGGGACATAATACACATTATCTTTTTTCGGCAGCAAGATAGTCTCCCTTGGACAAAGCACATCCTTCCATTTGTTCGCCAAGCATTGGGATCTAGTATGACCTTAGGAAGATTTTCTCGTTACATAGAGTTGTGTCCTCCTCAGTTTGGTTACTCTTCCAAACATATGGAGAGTTTGTGGTGCCTTCTGTATCACATAATTATGTCAATATTACGCTACCTGAGTGTCATCATTTTGTCATGTTTTTTTCCAAGGGAAGTTTTATCCAACCCGATTTATCCATTCTGTAGTTTATCTCTTGGCTTCCATGAGTCGATCATCCCAAGATTCTAGTCAAGTTTGGATTCAAAATCAATGAATTTTTGTGCTTGATGATCGATATCCTCTAGTATTTCCCCGATGACATGTCGAAGACCTCAGGATAGTGAGTCTTACACTCCTATTTGTACTCCTACCCGAGTTTTGTGTTGAAATAATGTAACTGCAAAGAGTATTCTTATTATTATTTTATATATTATTCATTGGATCAATCCCCATTGTGGATTGATCATGTCGGCTATTGTAATAGGACCAAATCCCCTTTTGCGGATTGGTC
>SNQJ01S0103541.1:19092-31887 GCA_010110895.2 Picea sitchensis
GATCTAAACACTCTCAAACCTTTTTGAATTGAAACCCTAACTACACTAACCCTAGCCTAGACTAACCTACTAACCCTAAATTGTTGACGTCATCATTGAATATTTCATCTTTATTGCAACAACGTTTTACTTTATGAGCAATTGAATGGTAGTTGAGGGCATTTATTAGACTAAGTATTGATTGATTATATTGGATGCCATATCATTCTTGTATCTATTGACAAGTGATACATTTATCATTGCTATTTTGTAAACATTGACTTCGTCAACATTTACTTTTAAATTTCTTATATTGAATATCAGATAGTCATTGATTTATATGAAGTACTAACCAAGATTGCACGTATCAATTCCCTTGTTGTATTATCTCAAGCAGGTGCTTTTCTTTTCTTTGGTTATACCTTATTATTGGTTGTTTAGCCGGGACTATCTGATTGGCGGTGATCTGTGAAGGGGGAATTTGTCCTTGTCCTTTTATCCTTTGCCCTTTCAAAACCCTAGGTCACCGAGGACATCTCCCCTGGGCCTAGCCTTCCTAAAGAAAAAGAGCCTTCCCATCGTGGTGACATTGGGTGGGATAGGTTCTTGTTACACCAGTTTGACCCTCTACCTTATAGCCTTTTATCCTAGCTACAAACTGTGCAATAACACTAACCATTGGTCAAAATTAAAGTCAAAGTATTAGATTGATTAAAGTTGAGATTATAGAGTTTATTCTCTAACTCAGATTTATGTCAAGATGTCATATTGTCTTAGTATTGAGGACAGGTTGAAGAAAATACTTGTCATCTTGAGTAAAGAATACTTAGAAGAAAAACAACAACACTCATTCTTGAGGAAAAGACTACAAGTTCCAGGTTTGATTGATTAAATTGATAAGATTCAAATTTCCACATATGAAGTTTGATAACTGCTAAACACTATAATTGTCATAGCAATCTTTGAAAAATTATATTATTGAATACTTGGTAGCATGTGAGCAATATTGAGATAAATACTTATTGTAATTATTTACTAGATATAACTGATAGCTCCTCTAGGAGAAACTTCTTGTTTTGTTTCCAGGTTACCATGGAGGAATGATTGATCACAACACTAGAAGAGTGTTGCTCTCATTTCTTATTATTATATTTCTTACTTTTGACCCTTGTTCCAAGTAGGTCACAAGTGATAGCTCTGAAAAAGGCTATTGTGACGATTGTTCTCGCTATTGTGTTTATTATTATTATAAAGAGTATTATTCTTGTCTATTGTTTCTCCGTTTTTGTTCTTGTTTTGGGTGGGTCATAGGCGATAACCCTGATGAAGCTATAATGAAGGTTGCAATAGGCAACATATTAGATGAGATATGGAGCAGACTATCAAAGTTGTATACATGACTGTATACATCCATGTACCAAAGAAGATGAAGAAGAAGCTACCTTTTAGATACAAAGTATCTCATATAGAGATTGATTGTAAGGAGCAGAGGCTCCAAAGATGACTGAACATTAGAATATAACTCACAGTAGACTTGGTCAATGGATAATGAAGCCACCTTGACAGGGAGCAGAATTCGTTTGAAGTCTGAGTCAACTTTACATATTAAGACTTGGTATTCAACACCAAGTATATCCTGCAGAGACTATGATTTTTTTGTAGACTCAGAAGAAATCAAGACTCAAAGTAAGACTGATCTCATAAAGGATCAGATGGGAAAAATAGACATATTCCAAGATTGGCAGACAAATGTCATGAGTTGAGAAGACTATATCGTAGATTCAAATACCTCTAGGAGACATGAAATCTCCTGAGAAGATTCCCTTGTTTCAATGACAGAGGAGGAAGCCATCCAGAAGGACTGGTATATGGATGTTTCCTTAAGACTAGAAGGGAAGTCAGTGGTGACTTCCAAGATTGATATAACAGATCAAGCATGTTGCAGATAAAAATATAGAGATGTACAAACCCTGATTTGTGTCCATAGGATTCTCCCAGCAAGAGGGATAAGACTATGACGAGACAATTTCTCCAGTAAAAGAATCCAACACAATATGTGATTCAGAGGGAGTAGGTATGACAATCCATGTATTTGAGATTGAGTTATCTCCAGTGCCAGTTGGTGCAGTACATACATGACTACAATAGAATATTGATTTACCTCCATAGAAAGAGGATAAGCTACCCTCAGTGTAAATTATTGAGCCACTCTCAGTTTCAGATGAATATATTGTCGTGATAGAGTATAGGAGTTACTCTCAGAGTTCAACAACCACAGTGACAATGGAGCAATCATTCTTAGCTTCAAAACAACTGCAAGTGCAGAGTCTCAATCCCAAAGGAACAATTGCAGAGAGAGTAGAGGACATACTCTCAGGCAGTGAGACAGATAGTGCTTTGCAGAAAGAACATAGAGCTAGCACATGATTGTGCAGATTAAGTTGCATCTGAGCAAGTTGAAGAAAGCTCCAAAGGCTTGGCAGGATTGATAGTTTTTTGATGAGCTTAGGCTTTACCAAGAGTAAAACTGATCCCAACCTCTAATTCAAGATTGAGAATGATGGACCAGTTATATTGATGCTATATGTGGATGACTTATTCTTGACAGATGAAGAAAAGCTCATCACAGATTGTAAGAAGAAGCATGTAGTTGAATTTGAAATGAGGACCTAGGCCCGATGCACTATTTCTTAGGTCCTGAAGTATTGCAGAGCCCAAAAGAGATTTTCCTTAATCAAGTAAAGTATGTTGTGTAAATTCTGAAGAGATTTGATATGATGGACTATAGAGCCATTTCCACTCCAATGGAGATGAATCTGAAGTTATTGGTTGATACTTCGTCAGAAATAGTTGATGTTACTCTATACACATAAATGATTGGTTCGTTGTTGTATCTGACGAACACTAGACCGTATATATGATTTGTTGTGAATACCTTGAGTGAGTAGTTGGTGAAGCCCAGAGGTGTTCACCTTGTAGCCGCAAAGCATGTGATGAGATACCATAAGGGTATGTTGGACTATGGCCTCTGTTATACTGGAGACTGTGACTTCAGATTGTATGGCTATACTGATTCAGATTGGGATGGAAGTGCTTCAAATAGAAAAAAGCACTTCAGAATGTTGTTTCACTTTGGGGTCAGCCATGACTTTGTGGCAAATTAGGAAGCAATCCAATATTTCTCTCAGCACGAGAGAAGCGGAGTACATTGCAGCATGTTCTGCCAGTTGTGAAGCCAATGGCTTCGGAAGTTATTGACAGGTATGTTCGATCTGGAGATGAAAGCTACCATGATTCTATGTGATAACCAAAGTTGCATTAAGATGACAAAGAACCCAATGTTCCATGATAAGATGAAGCACATAGAGATCCGACATCAATACATTCATGACATGGTGCAGAAGGGAGTTGTAAAGATCCAATATGTTGGCACAAATGAGTAGGTTGCAGATGTGTTAACTAAGCCTCTGTCTCGTGTGAAGTTAGAGTACTTCCGAGACAAGATTGGTGTTGTCTGAAAGGACCTCCCTCGAAAGGGGGAGTGATGTTGATGATACAATGGTATCCTGACCAACAACATGTAGCTTAGTTAGGATTTTATACCCAAGGGGACTGATAATCCCTGGGCAGATCCCGAAGGTCTGGTAAGGACGGTCTGTCAGAGTACCTTTGTATGTATATGCCAGCTATGGTCAGTAATGGTAGCTTAGTTAGGATTCTATGTCCTAGGGAATCTTATGATTCCTGGACAGATCCTGAAGGTCCGGTAAGGACGGTCTGTCAGAGTACCACAAATGTTGTTGTTGATGCACCTGCCTCATTTTGTTGCCACATATTGATGTTGATGTTCCAGCTTTGTGTTGTTGATGTTGATGTTCCAACTTCGTGTTGTCGATGATGATGATGTTACTCCAGCTCCGTGTTGCAGATGATGATGATGTTCAATTTCTACTGATGTTGATGATGAGAAAAACTTCTGATGACCTATAGATATGACCGACAGTATTTGCGATGATGATGACGATGTCCCCTCCTCTTGATGATGTATTGAGTCCAACCAGTTGTTATTAATGTTGTCAGTAGCATACCCTTCTTGTTAAGGGGGAGTGTTGAAATATTGTAACTTTGAAGAATATTCTACCTAAGAGGGAATCTTGAATAATATCATTATATTATATTTATTAATTAGGCCCTATTGTGCCTTTGGAAAAGTCGGCCCTTTTGTGCCTTGACAGTTAAATGTAAATTAAGAGGATAAAGTGACAGGTTGACCCAAACCTAATTATAGGCTGCCCAGACCACTATTTATAAGAGAGGCTAGTGCCTCATTTGGACGCACACACCTAGCTTTGCAATGCGCAAGTCTTGGAGGATAACCTACTGCAATTGGGGGTAACGTCAAGGAGGATTTCTGGTCTATCTCTTGATATTTCTTTGTCAAGTGGTGCACTACTCTTCCTAGTCAAAGAGTAGAGGAGTATTTTTTGTTCGGTCTTTGGTCTATCTATATTGAGGAATTTTTGCTAGGTTTTCTTCCCCATTAGGGTTTCCCAGGATAATTTGTGTCTCTATTGTTTCTTTGATTGCCTCTCTTTTAGTGATCTTATTTATACAGCTAATGTGCTAAATGATTGTAATAATAAATAAGAACCGTAATTACTAGCTCTATAAGTAAAACTTTAACACACCCATCGCAACCCACTATGACAAGTCACTGAAAGTCCATCTATGGAGTCGAAAACCAACCACACAACATATTGTTGTGATCTGGGCTCTCCACCAATCCAATAAAACTCCCAACTTGTCACACCACCAAGCTGCAATAGTCCACAACTCTCTGTTTGAACGGTTTGCTCTATGTCTCAAACCAGAGACCATCTAACCTACTACCACCTGCAACAGTCATTGTGGCTCCCTCTTAGAGATAGTTCCTCAATACTTCTATAGCTCCCTTTTAGAGATGCCACCTATGTAAATAACTTATATCCAACTGCTCTTCTCAAAACCATAGCTCTAATACCATGTTAGATTTGACCGCACCTCAGGTCTGGTCTATTGTTTCGATAGTTATACACAAATTAACACAATTTGAACTGTAAACATAAACACAATGAGATACATATCCATTTAGCACAGTGGAAGAATCAAAAGATAGCAATTAGATTACAATTTACACATAGATACACATGAATTTCATCTCCTTTTCTATGGCTTGTAACAACTTTCTAGGGTTGTCCAAGGGTTGTTGTTACACACCTGTAACAACCTTCTTTCACAAACCAAATTCTTCCCTCAATCTTCCCTCCAAGTTGTCCCAAATACTCAGCTGACTCAGCCCTCAAGGGCTGTCCAAAGTCTGCTTAAAAGTTCTTCCTATAACAACTCCTTGGTTTGTTGTTATGTAGGTTGTAACAACCTCATTCCTGGTTGTTACACCTCCCTAACAGGCCTCAAAACTGCCCAGAACAAGTGTACAACCCATGTACCTGATGGCTGGCTGTCCACCTATAACAACTCCTTTGCTTGTTGCAGATAGGCTGTTGCAACCTTCCTAGACCTGCTACACCCACACAACAGCTCTGCTGCCACCTCCTAGCACCAGTCTGAGCCTCCTTTCTTGTTGTTCCAGCCTATGGTAGCCTTATCACCCTAGGCCGAGACACTTCTAGGCCTGTCCCAGCTTGGTCTAAGACCCTAGCCGCAGCCTCTCCTAGGCTAGCCAAGTCTTCTTCTAGGTTGTGGCTAGGATAGCCTAGCAGGTTGAGCCTCTCCTAGGCTTCGCCCTGCCCTCCTTTGGCTCCTAACAGACCTGCGACCCTCCAACTCCCTTGGTACCTCCCAAGAACAAGAAAATCACAACAAACTAGAGGTCAACCAACCTCTTTTTTTGTGTGATCTTGAATCCTATTATATGAACACTATTACAAGGGGGGGAATGTGACAAAAACTATGATATAGCTTGTCACTAATGTTCACAGTTATTGTAATTTGACCATGCATGTCAACAAGATCAACATGCACAACTTGTTCTTTTGGTGGTGAGTTGGAGGTTCTGATAGAAGCAGGGCCATATAACATTAGAACATCTCCTTCAAAGACATTGGTTGACTTCCTCGTGCATATGTCAAATATGGAAGATGATATTGGGTTTTCCTGTGGACACAATCCATTTTAGCAGTTTTTTTTAAATCAAAATTTAATTTATAAAACAATCCATAAATCAATGTGTTTTTTATATCAAAATTTATTTTAGAAAATAATTCAATGCTATTATTAAAAATTTAATTTATAAAATAATCCAATAGTATTATTCAATTTTTTGACAATGAAATAATATGCAAATGCAATAGATATTTTTTTTGCAAAGAGATAAGCATTCTACCATTTTGCGTACTTTTGTCCTGATTCCCGGTCACGTCAGCATATGCCAAAGCTTCTTTTATTACTTTTGGACTCGGCCAGATCCCCACAAGTTCTTGATGTGACTTGAACATAAAACAAGGACTAGGGGAATAGTCCTCCCTGTAATCCACCAACTCCAAGTCTCCTTCCATAACTACTAGGCCTAGGGCCTCTCCCTCTTACTCATCTAAACCCTAGCACGTGGCTCGCATACCTGCAGTAACCCTAGCTCTGCAGATCCTCTGTAATCGGTGACACCCCACACACATTGGTTTTAATTAAAAAAAAGCATTATATTCAATTTTCAGAGAGAAAATCAGAATTTACATCATCAACATTGGTTTTAATTAAAAAAAGCATTATATTCGATTTTCAGAGAGAAAATCAGAATTTACATCATCACGTCTGGACGATACTTTCAAAGTCCTAGCACTTTACTATGTTTCCGGCCTACAAGAGGCAACAACTATAAGAAATTTCCCTCATAACAGTCCAAAAAAATGACATAATTACAGTCATCCTGAGAAGCTTTCAATCCTCCAAACTGTGCTTGAAGCACACATTAAAAGAGAAATGTCAGAAAATTGGTTTGTATTATTTTTTAAGATCTGGTAGTTAGAATGATTATGCAAATCATTCTAACTACCAGATGTGAAAAAATACTACAAACTGGACTTAGACACCAGAAATCCACCAGAGCTATATCTTGTAAATCAACTAAGTAAAGAAAGATAACAGAGGCTGGAAGAGCAGCTCCATCCTTGAATTCTTGTTCCGAAAGAATCCCCTTCTACATATCTAATACTTATTTTTATAGGCCATCAGCTTGAGAGTTGAATTCTCGATAAATGTGAGTGAAAGAGATTTCTGAAAACAACTTTTCAATTCTTATTGAAAGGAAAATATGAGTTTCTACGAATTGTAGCTTTTCTGTTCAAGTGCCAATTTGACTTGTTTGCCTAGGATTTGCAATGTTTGTTTCATTCCAAAGTTCAAAGAGAAACTTTAGCAGCTATATTAAACCATCTTCTGTACATTTATCTCGAAATGTATTAACTTCTATAAACCTTAATGTTCGACAAAGTTATATAGGTTGGTGCTTGGCCTGAAGCAAAAGTACATGCCTTGAAAGTTGAGAGTGATTTCTCACAAGATATTAAAGAGACAATGCTCACCAAATTTATATAGGGACCAGATGTTAGGTAGTGTAGAAGCCTTGGATGAAGACCTGGTGGTAGTTTTTTTTCACTGTTTGATATGGGTATTGTATTTCTGACAGTAACAAGTTGTTGGCCGACGTATAGAAGAAATTGTAGTTGAAGGAAATTGTGTCATATAAAGGAACTCAAGACTTTTCTTGAGACATTACCTACTTAGTTATGGATAGGAATATGGATCACAGGAATAATGAATTCCTCCCTTCCTTGTCCTGTTTCTTTTTCAGTGTTTTACTAATCCACTCAAATTTTAAAGTGGACATGGAATTTAGAAAACCATCTAGCATGACAGTAATGGGTGATAAGACTTCCTTGAAGGTCTAACCATTAGAAAATGTAACTGTCAATTCTTCTTCTCTTGGAACATAACATCATTGCAAGAAAATGATTTGATATTAGTATTTAGAATTCTGGGCCTGGTTGGCCAGCCGATTTCAACAAGATTCACATGCAGGATCAAAATTCATATGGCCTTAATTGAAAAATGAGTTGGCAAGCTAAAGTATAAGTGTCAACTTGCCACTCTGCAAAACTTAGCACCTTTAGATAAACAACATTTATAGCTTCACACCTTTCAACACAATCTTCGATGCATATAACATTTTATATTGGTCTTCGGGAGTCATGCCAAGCTCAAGACATCATCACTGGTCATCACTTTCCCCTCAGCCATGAATCCGCTTTGATACCATGTTTATTTTTATCAATGCATGAACAGACATCATAATGATAACATGAGAGATGGAAACAACAATATATGTTTATATTAATGTTGCAAAGAACACATGATAGGGAGCCCAAGGAAGGCTTCCCATACATACACATACCACTCTGTCTTCTCATATATAATTATGTAGTCTATATTTATAGAACCTCTAAAGGAGATTACAGTGGTTTAACCAGCTAACCTTCCTTTATTACATATTCCATTTGTTCACATGTCAACATTCAACACTAACATTAAATAATCAACACACACACATATACATATATTTGTCTGTTAACATTATCCCAACATGAAGCCATGTGGATTTTCCCAAGAGCACTATAAAATAAGGATCAATTATAAGGATTCAAAGCAGCCCAGAATAAAATGTTAGGAAGCCAAGAAAAATGGAGGTGGTCCTAGGAATCAATGGAATATCAAGTCACATTCAAACAAAGACAGAGTAAAAGAAGATAGCAATGATTATGGGTTTCAAGAGTACATGGAAGAAAAAAAATATCTCAGGGAGGAATTCAGCAAGTTTGTATAAAGAATAAGTTAACCTCAAGCATGCAGCCTGACTAGTATTTTCTCCTTACACTATCTCTAGGCACTCTAAGTCAAGAGATAAATTGATAGTGAAACTGTACGCCCATTCAAGTTTATACATAATGCTTCCATTGTCAAATGACTCCAAAAAAAATGATAGCTTGCTGAGTAGACTTGTCTCGCCAAGATTCCTATAAAATCACTGAAAATACTAAGATAGTGTCAAAGTTGGCTCACTTTGTCAAAACTGTCCATGAGTTGTAAGGTTTAGGTAATCTCATCACAGCTCAAGAGTTTCTGAAATTTAACCGTTCAAATGCACCACAAAACTCAGCCACACCATAAAACCCCCAAAGGATTTTTTTCATCAACTGTGTTATCGCACAAGTTGTAGGCTGGGAAAAGCCCAACCCAACCAAAAAATGGCGACAACTAAGAGAACACCTACCGACTGTAACCTTAAATAGGTATTCCCGTCACTTTAGAGATGAAGTAACCACCTCAAGGGGGGAATCCCGGTGACCCTAGGGGAAATGAGATGGAAGATGAAGAGATGAAGAAAAGTCCCCCTACAGGTCAATGATTGAAAGTAAGAAGGGCTTGAACAGAGTGTCGTAGATGGTAGAAGATATACCACAATGTAGTAGACTTGCCAAGTAGTGATTGTACCTGCCCGGGACACAAGGAAAACAAAGATACAAGCCCAATAATATGTTGGACAAGCAAGTTAAAGAAGATGGGAAAGAATATGGGCTTAGAAAAAACCATTGCAAACGAAGGTGCCACACACCCTCTACAAAGGCACCCATGAATGAGATAATACGAGCCCTTGTATGTCATGAAACTCAACGACCTATGAAGTCTAAACCCCTTCCACCTCATCATCCATTACATGACCTTGAAAGGCCATCCTTGGGAGAATCCCCTACTTGAGGGATTTGGTTTACCCAATAGGACTCCTATGACACCCCTCCCATACTTAAACTTGGTCAATTGTATAGGGTTTTAAGCATTTGTTTAATTTGAAGAGGTAGTTTTGACGCACATGTTTAGGTGCCTTGCTTATTAGACGTGGTTTATACTTGTCTTGATATCTTTGAATTGAGATCTTTGGAGGGCGTACCCCTTTGTTTTGCAGGACCTTGTTGGTGGGCAGTTTTGGAGGAGCAAGCCTAGCTTGGACTTCCATGGGGGTTCAATCCCACAGGTTGGATGCCAAGGGCCCACATGCTAGATGACAGAGACGTGCCTTTGGAGGCCTAGAAGACATCATGGATGACATGACTAGCCCTCACATGCCAAACGGTTTTGCTAGGAGAGGAAAAACGTCACTTATGGAGGCTTGATGTCACCTAGATGGCTAGGGTTTGGTGGTGAAGGTATTATTTGATGACATGTGGCATGTTTTGAAGGAAGGAGGCTTGAAGACCATCGAGAGAGGATTTGGATGAGTGACAAGTGGCCTTTGGAGGCCTAGCCATGCATCTACTACCCCAATGACTTCTTCAAAGTGCCAAAACGTCCCCCTAAAGGGGTGATGTCACCTTATTCTAGGGTCTCTTTTGTGTAAAAGTGAATTTTAAGATGAATTGCTTAATATTATTTTGTTGCAAGGGGTAAGATAAGGGTTGTGGACCCCTTATCTTATGTTTTACCCTTGCTAATGTGGACAAACTATGTGATAGACATTTTGTATAAATAGAGATCATGAAATCTCATTTTAAATCATAACTCTCCCATTGTGAAGAGCTAAGGACTGAAATTTTCGCTACCCTTGAAGCTTTTTGTTCTCTTGTGTTATGGTATGGTGTTTCTTTGGTTGTGGACTTGATGATGATGATGCGCTAGCTCTGGGAGGTCATTTCTAGCTACTTGTGGTGGTTTATCTTGGCAGTTATGGTTTATCTTGTTGTTATTTGGATTGGTAAGACATTTTACTTGTTGCTATCATTTGTAATTCAAGCTCAAGGTTGATTTTACTAAGGCCAAGTAGGAAGTATAAGTGCATACACCCCTACTTTATCTCCACCATAATTCTAAGCATAGAATTATTATTTGCAAGGGTTTGCTAAGGAAGTATAAGGATATACACCCCTTAGTTTAAACCCTAGCTAGGTTACTTGCCTTGGGGAATAAAAGCATTTATACCCAAAAGGAGGTGGTAGCTCTATCTCTTTACTTTTGACCCCATCAACCCTTAATCAAAGTCACTAGTCGTTGCATCGGAGAAATAAAACATTGCATTGGTAAATGTGAAAATTTGAAGTTTTGAAGTTCTCTCACTTGGACATTGTTCCTTGAGCCCTAGGCTATCTTGCCTCATTGAGGCGTCCTCTTTCACCCACTAAAAATTGACTCTTTTACAAAACTAACCTGCAGCCATTAAGGTGTAATGTTCCCAAGCTGATTTTTTGCCCGGAACCAATGATTGTTTAACTATTTGTTATTGTTTCAGTGTGTTATGCAGGTTTGTCTCATCAAGTTGCGCATTGAGGGTTTATTCCTTAGAGATTATAGCATGGAGATATAGATATGAGCATATAACACAATAAAATGACAAGATACTGACAATGAAGATCAATATAGAGCCAACAACATCAGATATGACCTTTATTTAGATAGTAGAGTGATCTTAATACAATAGATCTGCAGATATGGAATAATACAAGAAGATTAACCAAGATGGAATAATAACTACTCCAACAAGCTCCAAAACTGAAGAGAATAGCCTCCAAAGGCACCACAATAAACTGGAGAAAGGGACAAGATTAGTTTATTTCCCTTCAAGAGCTAGATCCAATCCTCCTGGCTAACTTGTGCCCTCCTGGTTGGTTGTAGATACCCAATATTTCGGCCTCCCTCCTAGAGACCTCCAAATGCCACCAAAATTGCTAGAACAGTAGATCGGGGAAAGATAAACCCCCTGGCAGAGTTTCAATATGATTGAGGAAGATCTGACCCCTCCAATGGGTGGATCCTCTTTCTACAGTGCGCCCTCCTCCTCTCCAATTCGTGCCAAGCTCCAAATAAAATAAACAACAGAGAAACCTCCGCCACAATGGGCTAGAAAGGGCGCCCTAGACCATACAATGAAAACCCAAAAGTCCTTAGGCCCAGAAGCCTCCTCCTCTTTCCATATCAAATAGTTCTTCTTCAGATGGAGCACCCTCCTGCTAGAAACCCCTTGAAGCTGAGCAATACCTCTTCCTTTACTGATGGATGTGACATGTACCTGTTGTAGAACGGTGGGGCAAGAATATTGCACCTTCGTGACCAAGCTTGGATCAAGATAGGTGGGATCTTTCACCACCGAGTTGATCTCTAGGGTTTGTTATCCCAAAACCCTCAAAACGTCTTTGTGCTCAAGAGCCCAAATGCAAAAGTAATAATAATCCAGAATGAGTGAGAGATGCACCCTCCTTTTTCTTTTATACCCTGATCTAATTCTCTGTTGAGTTAGTTGACCACCTCCTGGGGTTAACTCCTTGCTTTTCCACACATTGTCTTTTCATTTCTTCATTTTACCTTTTCTCCCAAAGTCAACTTAAAATTATAACATTGTGCTTAGGTGAGTAATTTGGAGTTTCTTGGTCCCCATGATTCATGAGAGACTATAGTCTAGTGGGGACAACTAGACTACTAAGTCTCTCACACCCTCTTTATCAAGAGGTGGGGGACATTACAGTCTCCCCTACTGGAAATTGCTCGCCCACAAGCAATTTTGACCCTGTCTCCTGAAGAACCTGTTCACTTTCCCAAGTAGCATCTTCTATAGGTAAGTTCTTCCATTTGATCTGTTGAGATTTGGATACCTTGGAAAGTGGGCCCCATGTGCTTATGAGTCTCTAAGAACAAAGGGGGAAGACTATTACCCTCATACTTTACTTTATGATTCTAATTTCACTTTGACTTAGGAGTTTTAAGTCAAAAGTGAAATATGTC
>SNQJ01S0103542.1:4532-23095 GCA_010110895.2 Picea sitchensis
CATCAAAAGGAGTGTGCTAGAATGCATTCAAGAGTTATGTGAGGAGAGTTCTAGGTGGGCACACCAGAACCAGTCATAAGTTCAAGAGGGGTAGGAATCCAGCGCAAGGAGTGCACAAAGGATCGAGTTCAAGGGTCTATCAAGCTCGACAAAGATAGTGTAAGTTTACACAGAGTGAGTGCAAGGATTTCACCTACACTCACAGTAGTGTAAATTATCAAAGATGAAACCAGTGCCCATGCAAGGAGTACGAAGGCCAAACTGTTACAGGTTGAAAAATCTTAGGAGAGATAATGTAAGTTTACATAGAGAGAGCGCAAGTAGTAAGCCTATAATTGCAAGAGTATAAAATCTCAGAGGGGAGATTAGTGCAAAGAGTGCATAGAGTCAACACTTCGTTAAGTGTTGGTAAATTTCTGAGGAGAGATAGTGCAAGGAGTGCGTAGGCTACTTTTACAAGTCTCAAGTTCTGAGGAGAGATAGTGCAAGGAGTGCGCATGTGACTTATTTAAGTCCCAAGCTCAGGAGGGAAGCACCGAGTGTGTACCAAGGTTTGAGTCTGTTGACTAGAAAAATCTCAGGAGGGAAGAGAAAGGCATGTGCCAAAGGTTCGAGTCATTCAAGTGACAAAGATCGAGGAGGGACAGTGAGAGGAAGTCCCCAAAGAGAAGAAATCTCTTTGTTTGAAGGCAAGTGGACGAGATCTGCTCGGGAGAAGTCAAAATCCATCACATTCGTTGGATCAAGGAAAGGAGTGCGGTCATTAAACACCCAAGTCCTTCAGACTTCGCTCCTTCAACAAATTTGCACAGTTTTTTCTAAGTGAGGCAAAAGCACCAAAGCCCGAAGCTTGAAGTCCTGGAGTGAATATACATCGTATATCACTGGGAGAGTGCAACCGTTGATTTGGGGATGCAAGATCAGATCTGGGTCAGATACAACTCCAGAGTGAAGTTTGGGACCCTAGAGGATCTCAATAGCAGAAAAAAAGGAGTCATGAGAAGGATCTCATGATTTTTTCAACAGGGGAGTATGATAAAGGAGCATCACTCCTACTCAGCAGCATGTCAGTAGTGAGCACAACAACGCATGAGGAGGGAGTAGATCCTGAGGAAAGAGAAGCGCTAGTCTTATCCTTTTGGGTTTAAATCTCAAAATTTAATGTAATAAAGTTTGTAAGGCTGGAGGAAGAGAGAGCCATTGTATTGTGTAAGGATAAGTGTAAGTTTCCTTTAATCGGTCATAGTTTGTACATATCCTGAGAATCGCCTCAGATATGAAGATTGTAAATGAATATTTATTGTAATAATATTAGTGGTAGGATGCTTTTAATTATGATATGGAAGCACTAGAGTAGTATGTAGGGAAGGCTCGAGAATCCCCTTCATGTATAAATCAATGTAATCTATGCCCAAATGAGGTTGTTGAAAAGGTAGTTAGAATAGATATAGGAGAAGTGAGAAGAACTGGGACTCTATTGAAGTCTAGTAATTTGACCATTGTATGTGAATAAGAAGAAGAGAATATTTCCCTTCATATGAATCTCTATGTGTGTTATATGTGAATGAATATGTGTTTCCTCAATGTTTACTGTGCATGTATGAATTCTATGAGTGTTTAAATGTTCTCTTTACAGGAATAGAAATAATCCCCTATCTATGTGAATTTCTGAGTGTTCTAGGCTCTCAAGACTATGTAAGGACTGTACATTAGAGTTTTGGAAAACTATGAAAAGCCATCAAAAGGAGTGTGCTAGAATGCATTCAGGAGTTATGTGAGGAGCGTTCCAGGTGGGCACACCAGAACCAGTCATAAGCTCAAGAGGGGTAGGAATCCAGTGCAAGGAGTGCACAAAGGATTGAGTTCAAGGGTCTATCAAGTTCGAGAGAGATAGTGTAAGTTTACATAGAGTGAGTGCAAGGATTTCACCTACACTCATAGTAGTGTAAAATATCAAAGAGGAAACCAGTGCTCATGCAAGGAGTACGGAGGCCGAACTATTACAGGTTGAAAAATCTTAGGAGAGATAATGTAAGTTTACACAGAGAGAGCGCAAGTAGTAAGCCTATAATTGTAAGAGTATAAAATCTCAGAGGGGAGATTAGTGCAAAGAGTGCATAGAGTCAACACTTCGTTAAGTGTTGGTAAATTTCTGAGGAGAGATAGCGCAAGGAGTGCGTAGGCGACTTTTACAAGTCCCAAGTTCCGAGGAGAGATAGCGCAAGGAGTGCGCATGTGACTTCTTTAAGTCCCAAGCTCAGGAGGGAAGAACCGAGTGTGCACCAAGGTTTGAGTCTATTGACTAGAAAAATCTCAGGAGGGAAGACCAAAGCATGTGCCAAAGGTTCAAGTCATTCAAGTGACAAATATCGAGGAGGGATAGTGAGAGGAAGTCCCCAAAGAGAATAAATCTCTTTGTTTGAAGGTAAGTGGATGAGATCTGCTTGGGATAAGTCAAAATCCATCACATCCATTGGATCAAGGAAAGGAGCATGGTCATTAAACACCCAATTGCTTCAGACTTTGCCGCTCCAACAAATTTTCATAGTTTTTTCTAAGTGAGGCAAAAGAAACAAAGCCTGAAGCCTGAAGTCCTGTAGTGAATATACATCATATATCACTGGGAGAGTGCAACCGTTGATTTGGGGATGCAAGATCATATCTGGGTCATAGAAGAGGAGATCAGATCCTAGCCATTGGATCTGATGGCAGGAGAACGAGAACCGTTGATCAGAGTTCTCAGGCCCTAAGTCTTGGCCAAAAGCAGAGTGGATCTCACCTAATGATCCCATCATGCAATGTGAGCCGTAGACATCATAGTTCAGAGATTCGACACTCTGGGAGATTTTGGTCCTTGTGTTTCCAGGAGGAGAAATCCCCGAAGCCCAGAGTCATGAATTAATCCCAACTGTAGATTGGGAAGCGAAGCGAGGGCCATTGATTTGTAAACCCATTGACGTTCAACTATCCGAAATATTTTGGAGGTAGCCATTGGAAAGTGGTCAAATCCCCAAAGCTCTGAAGAACCGGAATTAATCCCCACCATTGATCGACTGGGGGAGTCTCAGTCATTGATATTCTCCCTTCATGATTTTTGCATTCGGCTATTCAAGATTCTGGTGGTGATTTGGAGTGAGGAACCCCAAAGCCCAGAGTTACGGAGTTGATCACAACCATTGGCTACAGGAGGAGAGAGAGTAGTATATATCTTCCCTTCATCAATTTAGCATTTGAAAATCTGGAAGATTTGACTTGTTAGAGTCAGGAAACTTTCGAAGACCAGGGTTACAGAGTTCCAGATTTGATCTCAATCGTAGATCAAGGAGTGAAGTGTGAGTCATATATCACCACTTCGACATTCGACAGTTTAGAGGTATTGTGTGTTGGAGTGGAGAAAAGTCCCGAAGACTGGAGTCCCAAAGTTCCTTTTGGCCGTAGATCTTGGCAAGAAACGTGGACTATTGATCCCTAAACTGTTTGGGAGTTCACTAGTTCGACGTTCCGAATATTTGGAGAGTATTGTGGGAAAATCTTCTAAAGCCTGAATTTTCAGAGCGTCGGGGTAATGAATCTATGAATAACATCTTTTAGTTAAGCGCTTGGTTCTATATTGCAGTCACATGATATTTCTTCAATGGAAAAGGGGCTAGTGCATGTGTTTTTATCCCAAAGGAGAAAGTGGCTTAGAGTAAAGTGCCTATGGGTTTTGTGTGAACCTATACTTGAAGGAATTTAAAGGGCCTGTGATTATTGGAGGGGATCTAGCAGGGATCCGAGAGATAGTTTAGCTCCTATGTGAAAAATCCTAGACCGGGAGGTCGCACGAGCCCCCTAGTTGGGGTGGGGGTTTGCAAAATTTTGTCCTACAAAAGATAAAATTGTAGAAATTTCCATAAAGTCTCTTACAGAAGTGAAGTTTTCAAAACTTCGATCTATGTTGGGATTTCAGGAAGTGGTCATTAAGGGGGGATAGGCTCTAATTCCTCCTTCTTTATCCTATTGTATCACCTTTGTAAATCCTTCAATCCTATCAACATTTGTTCTTAAGGCGGGATGTTAGGATATTTAGAAACCTATGAGTTAGTTAATATCAACTTGATCTAATGTGTCGTTAGGTTAAAGTGTGTTTCTTTAGTATGCATTCGTATCCATTTGTAATCCAATGGTCACGATATGTTCCTAACATAGAGTGATCCGATGAATCATATTGTCCTCTATATTAATGGTTGCATTGATCTGTGGATTAATACTCGATTGGTCCATGATCTGTATTTAAAGAGAATGGAGGGTCCTTTGTTGATGATCGATTGTGAGAAACTTTTTGTAAAATATTTTCTTTTGCATTAATAAATGTTGGAATACTAAGAGGCAGGGTGAATTAGTATTAGCACTTTTATCTGTAAATGTGTTGAACCTGGACATAATATATCTAGCTAGGAATTGACATACATAGTTGCAAAGAAAATATGAGAAAAGAGAAGCAAAAGAGAAAGAATGGAAGAATTCTCATTAAGCAAATGAATGAATGATGATTTACACATGATATACTCTATATAACTCAACCAATGTGCACTAGGGGAGAAACAAATGCACCATAGTGGTGGTCTAGAGTGATATGGACACACACCATCAGTTACGGGAGTAAACTTCCACCTAGTCTAGTCTCTCGGGTAGTTACGGGAGTGAACTGCCACCTAGCTGAGTTAACTAGTCTATTAGTCTTTAGGTAACTAACTAAAATAAAGTGAAGTGAGGAGGATATCAAGGAATCATGGGTAATGCGCTATTCGAGTGATGATCCCAAGGACAATGCACATTATATGGTGATGATCCCGATGCTACATGGTGATAATCCCAATTTAGCATCTAGACTCCACTCAACTGATCAAACTGAAGTGAAAACTGAAGAGAATATTCTCCCTAGAGGAATATTCTTCCTAAAATACAGGAGAGTGAATAATGACTAATAAACATAGGAAAAACATTAGGAAAAATAAATCCTAGGTGTGTGTGAAGTAACTCGAACATCTCCCTTGAACATCACTATGGTGAAAATAAAGAATGGGTCCCAACAACAAGGCCATGTTAGGTATCCAAATAAAAAAKATACACTGAAATAAAGTKAGGAAAGAGGGRAAAACTCATGGGAACCCCCCCCCTCAAAGTACAGTTAATGTAAAGAGAAGAACTGACAGTTGCTAGGAAATTATGTCCTTCACTCCAAGATGAATGCACATAGAATGGAACTTCTTCTYARTTAAGGTCTTGGTGAAGATGTCTGTAATTTGTTCTGCTGAAGGAAAGAAATACAGGTCTATGATCCCCTCGTGTACTAAGTCCTGGATTTAGTGCATGTGTATCTTGATGTGATTTGTTTGCTGCCTCTGAACTGGATCTCTGCAGAACTTCATAGTTCTATGGTTGTCACACCAGATGACAATCGACCAATGAAACTGAATGCCCAACTTAGTGAGAAAATGTTGTAGCCACATAACCTGACTGGTTATGTTAACTACCCCTGTGTACTCTACCTCGATTGAAGATAGAGAAATAACACCCCACTTCTTGCTCGACCAATAGATAGGCCTGAAACCAAGATTGAGTGGATAACCAGATGTGGAATTACGATTAGTTCTATCGCCAGCCTAGTCATAATCAATGAACCCGATGAGGTCCAATGTAGATTCTGTTGCATAGTGAATCCCAAAGGTGATGGTTCCCTATACGTATCGAAGGATACACTTTGCATCCTTCCAATGTAGCTCATGTGGCTCTTGCATGAACCTGGAGACTGTGCTAACTTCATAGGAGAGGTTCGGTCTGGAGTGTGTGAGATACAACAAGATCCCCACTAGTTGTCTATACAGTGTGCTATCAACTAGTGGAGTTTCCCTGCCATCCTCAAGTTTGAATCTTGATAGGAAAGGAGTCGGAGCATACTTTCATTCTGTCATGTGAAATCTCTCAAGGAGATCTCGTGCATACTTGGCCTGAGACAGTTTGATCCCTGATGCATCCTGACTGATCTCGAGTCTAGGGAAGAAGTGTAGCAGACCCATGCATGTTATCAAGAACCTGTCATGTAGAATACTCTTGACTGCAACAATTGTTGAAGTTGAGCAACCAATGATCAACAAATCATCAACATACAGAACCAGGAGTAGAGGTGAGTTAGTCATTCTGAGCATGTAAACATTCATGTCTGAATTATAATGTAAAAAGTTCTATGACATCATGTAGGAGTCCATCTTGGCATACCATGCCCTCAGAGCCTGCTTGAGGCCATAAAGAGACTTCTTCAGTCGACAGACCAAATATGAATCCTGCATAAATCCCTGAGGCTTATCCATATAGATCTCCTCATAGAGATTGCCATGAAGAAATGAATTCTTCACATCCATCTGATGGACTTCCCATCCCTTGGCTTCTGTAATGGAAAGTTCCAAACGTATGGAATCCATATTCTCTACTGGAGATAAGGTCTCATCATAGTCAATGCCATGCACGTGCTGAAATCCTTTGGAAACTAGCCCGACTTTGTATCTGCTTATATATCATCCACTGCGTTGTTGGTCCTGTAGACCCTTCTGCACCTAACAAGTTTCCTTCCAGAAGGAAGGGGAACTAGATCCCAAGTCCGGTTCTCGAGCAGGGAGTTGTAATCCTCCTGCATGGTGGATTCCCAAAAGGGATTTCCAACAGCCTCTCCATAAGATTTTCGATATGAAGACTGAACCAAGAAAATATGCCTGGGTGGAAATGGTTTAGTGGTAGTGAGTGCAAGAGGAATATCCTTGAAATCAGATTGAGTCCTCCTAATATCAGTTGGATCCCCAACAAGATCCCCTGCATCCTGAAGAGTAGTCTTAGGCCACTTGGGAATCAACTCTCACTCTACATATACATCTACATGCACTGACTCTGCATCTGACTGTACTAACTTTGTATCTGGATCATCTGAATCCTTTGAATCGAAACTCTCATCTGAAGAAGAGTCGACATGTGCATGCTCATCATATCTAACAGGTGGAAGAACAAAGGTGTCTACATGTGGCTATTGAGGTACATGTGAGACACTTTCCTCAAATTGGAAACTACACTCAATGATCAATGAGTCTGTATCCCTTCACACCATTAGGGTATCCAACAAAATTACACTCTATGCTCTGTGTATCAAGTGCCTTCCTCTTTTTAGAGGGAATCTGGGCCCATGCACAAGAATAAAAAATACAAAAGTAGGTCACTTCCAGTTTGAGGCCACTCCAAGTCTCATAGGGGGTCTTATCCTTGATAGATCTAAGGGGAGATATTTTTGGATGTAGGTTTCAAAATTAAGTTCTTCGGCCCATAATCTATGTGGAAGTGACTTTGCATGTAGCATGAAATATTCCATCTCTTTTAGAGATCTGTTTTTCCGCTCAACAACTTCGTTTTGCTGCAGAGTATAGGGATTTGTGTGCTACAACTAATTCCCTTCCTCATCAAAAATATTCTAGATATCATGGTTGACATACTCTCCCCCATTATTAGTTAAGAGGACTTTGATTTTCTTTCCTGACTGTGTCTCAACTAGGGCTTTCAAATATTTAAGGTGTTGAAAGACCTCTAATTTTTTCCTAAGAAAGAAAATCCATGTGAAGTGTGAGAAATCATCAACAAAAATTTGCACGTACCTTTATTTTCTAATTGATGGATGTGAAAAAGGGCCCATGAGGTCAGTATGGATCAGATCTAAAGGATAGGAAGCCTTCTGTGTCTTTCCTTTGTCGAATTTCTCTTGAGGGTGTTTTCCAAGAACACGTCGCTCACATATTCCTTTGGAGAAATGGATGTCTGGTAGACCATCAACCAATCCTTGCTTGCTAATTTGCTGCATATATCTGAACTTTAAATTCCTAAACCTTTCGTGTCATTTCCTACTGCTTTCATCAGCATGGGTAAGCAGTAAAGCATAATCTGGTTCAATAAATTCAAAAAATGTGTAAAGCCTAGATTGATGATTTACCTCACCGGTAGCAACCTTGGAATTGGTTTTCATGTCATATATATCCACTGCATCAGGTGTTAATATTACTTTCTTTCCGGTGCCATAATTTTTCATCTAATACATAGAGAAAATATTGACAAAAAGTTTGGGAGCATGCAACACATTCTCAAAGATTATGTTGGTGAGTTCAATCCTTCCTTTGCCGGTGACCTCGACTGGAGAGTTGTCTCCCATCAGAATAGGATGACCTTTGCATGCATCCAATGAAGAATAAACCTCTTTTCTGGCAGCCATGTTGTGTGATGCTCCTAAATATATGATCCAAGAATCGAGAGAGGAGTTGATGGCAATCAAGGCATGGCTAAAATTTCCTTTATTGGTATTTTGATCTTCTAGATTCTTCTTCTTGGCACCCTCGGGGATGCGATCTCCAAGGTTGTTTTTATGAAGTATTTGAGTCATTAGATCTATATGTTTCTTCATACATGCGGATTATGGATGGAATCCTTTATGACAGTCTCCTTTTCTTCCCTTTCCACCTTTGGTTCCGGAGGCATCATTGAAGGGTTTTGAGTACCCTTCCTTCTTTAGATTTGCATGAGCTTTCATTTTGTCTTTATATTTAGTTTTCTTATATTGATAACTTCTACCATATTGTAGAGTAAGTGCATGCGCCTTTGGGCCTTTCATTTTTTCCATGTTGATGAGCTTGGTCTACTCTTGTGTCAAAGATTCGATAAATTCCTCAAGAGAAGGAATCTTCCAGGTGGCTCCAGAGGCGAATCTAACTGAATGGAATGTGGATAAAAACAATGAGAATTCAGAACCAAGTTTGGAGAGAATGGTGAGAACCATTTGTTTCTCCTCCTTAGATTTATCAACCCCGCAAGCCTTGATTTGCGACAGTAGATCCTTATATTTTGTAAAGAAATCTTGGAGATTGTCGAAGATTTTTGGATCCAATGTGAGAAATTCCACCTCGAGCATGTGTCCCCTCATCTCATCATGTTTTCCAAAAATCCCTTCCATGGTGGTCCGATCTTCATTGATGGTTTTATAGGAAGACATGTGAAAGATGATATCAGGATAAATGAGACTACAAATTGTTCTGAATGCTTCATCCATTCGATTTAGATACTTGGATTTTTCTATGGCTGATGTTGGTTATGTCTTTGTGTTCATGGTTAAACTGTACAATGCTCTACTTCAAATATGCATTATCATATTCTCCTTACATGCAAAGTAATTGTAAGGTGTAACAATGAATTATTTTGAAAATTCCGTTTTCCGTTGTCTTCGATCTTCAGTACCTGCAAAAATAATTTGGTGTGTCTTTTCCATAGAATTCCGTTGAATCTTATACCATGAAAATGTGTTGAACCTACACATAATATATCTAGCTAGGAATTGACATACATAGTTGCTGAGAAAATATGAGAAAAGATAAGCAGAAGAGAAAGAATGGACGAATTCTCATTAACCAAATGAATATATGATAATTTACACATGATATACTCTGTATAAATCATCCAATGCTTATTGGGGGAGAATCCAATGCACCATAGTGGTGGTATAGAGTGATATGGACACACACCAACAATTAGGGGAGTAAAATGACACCTAGTCTAGTCTCTCAAGTAGTTACGGGAGTGAACTACCACCTAGCTGAGTTAACTAGTCTATCAGTCTTCAGTTAGCTGACTGAAACAAAGTGAAGTGAGGAGGAGATGAGAGAATCATGTGTAATGCACTCGTCTGGTGATGATCCCAAGGACAATGTGCAATAGTTGGTGATGATCCTAATTCCACATGGTGATAATCCCAATTCAGCATCTAGACTCCACTCAAATGATCAAACTGAAGTGAAAAATGAAGAGAATATTCTCCCTAGAGGAATATTCTTCCTAAAATATAGGAGACTGAATAATGACTAATAAACATAGAAAAAAACTTAGGAAAAAGAAATCATAGGTGTGTGTCAAGTAACTCCAACCTTATTACTTTTAACCATAATACATATTGTTTAAATTTTAAGAGCAATTCATCAATAGCATTCAAAACATCATAAGTAGTATGAATAAGGAGTGAACAATGAGAAACCACAAAAGTACATAGTACACCGAAATTTTACGTGGAAACCCAATGTGGGAGAAAACCACGAAATTATTTTCTTACATGTCAAAAGAAATACATTCATAAGAAGTACCAACTTCCTTGTTTTCCAGCTACAACTGGAAGGAGGCTCCAACCTAAAGGAAGCTACAACTCCCTTAGTTTTCCGGCACCAAACAGAAGGAGGCTACAACCCCCTTTCCTTGCCCCATCCCGCCTCCCTCAAATATAAGTGTCACAATTACTATTGTCACCACGTAACTCTATCACTGTCATTTTGTCATTGTAAAACCTGTCATGTAAACCTATACCAACAACCCGTCACAACCTATATCACCAACATGTCACAACCTGTAACAATAATCTGTCATAACCTGTACTAGCAACCTGTCACATTAATCTCATCAACCAATCATATCTAATCACATATAAGTCATATCCACTATCAAAAGTGTATAGATCATACCATATACAAATATGCCTCTCTAATCACGTGGAATACATATACAAACAACCATAAATCAAGTATAGTGAACCATCAAATCAATTATGCATCAAACCCTTACTTTTATGCAACCTCAAATCTTTACCAATAACTTCAGCAACACATCTTAACCAAAATCCCTCAACCATATACCAAAGGATATAATATGTGCCTAAAAATATACCTAATAATTTGTGCCCACTAAAAACAATAAGTGCACCAACAATGTCCCTCTATAGATCTACCTTATACAACATGTATCATACAACCAATAGTTCCTCAAGGGAAAATGCTCAATCTCCCATGACCATGCCTCAATAAATCACCAAATATCCAACTTTAAACAAGAATGTAACATAAATTTTTGGTCCTGTGGTGAGATCTGTTGTACCTGAACACTTCACACTTTCTTGTAGCCTCTCCTTAGCCTCTGCAACCTGAACCACCTCTCATCCTTCAAATCTAGTAGTTCCTCATGTGACGAAGCTGGCTATCTTGCGGGGCCTCGTGTGATAAGCTATAGGAAACTCATAGGAAAATTGTTGTATGACCTACGAGGATGACCCTAATTAGGGATTTCTTAGTTTTTCCCACTCTCCTCTGTAGCTATGAAACTTTTTCGCCGCTCTTCCTTCACTGCCTTGAATTTTCATATATTAGTGAGTACCTGCAATAACATTTCACAAGATAGATATTCAATGTTCTCAATAGCTGTTAATGGGAGTCTCTTGATATCTTATTTATACTTCCCCAGTGCCATCCTTTAGGGGCCATCTTCTAACTATTTTACTCATCTTCCCTCTTCTAGGGATAACCCACTTTCTTGTTGCAACTACTTTACCCATAATTATTAAAATCATAACTTCTTGTTGCAACTAATTTATTTTTAATTATTTTCTTATTGTAACAACTTTACCCACAATTAACTTCTAGTTTCAACCACTTTGACTAGCAAACTTCTTGATGACTTTCTAGGAGCTTCTAGATTAATTTACTTCTTGTTGATCTTCTATGGGTTTCTAGAATATTCTTGAAGGTATTCCAACTTCAAACAACCATATCTCCTCAACCGTGAAGAACCATGTGGCTTACAACATATCACTAGAAATGAAACGACGTGTGCTACCCATCTATGATAGTCTTACCTATAATTCCATTGTCCTTCATGTCCATATACCTTGATCAAATTTGGGTTCCTTAACCAAACCTATGGGGCTACTGGAATTTTTTACCAGACTTGATTCAAGGGTTGACATCAATGACAACCAAACCAATCAATCAACAATATTCCCCTTTGGAATTGATAGAAAAAATTTGATGCAACACTAATGGCATAGAAATATTGATGCTCATTCTCCCCATGTTACCATCGCTCCCCCTGTGACCATGCCTCTGATTACTCTCTCTCTCCCCCCCTTTGACATCAATGGAAAATGATAACTTCCCTTTGGGGCTGCTCCCCCCATCTAACATGTTCTTTTTGTTTTCAATGGTGCTTCCTTGTATAAATCTATGACATATAAAAAAAACATTCAAAAATCAATGTGGGACATAAACTACTACAAGTTTAAGTCAGAGATACTTAAAATCTTCCCTCATAAGTGGTTTTTTGAAGATATATGTTATTTTATACTTTGTCCCAACATACTCGACCATGGTGTTCCTATCTGCAACCTGTTCCTGTAGAAAGTGAAACTTGATTGGAATGTGTTTTGTCTTGGATGCATCACTAGATTCTTTAAGATACTTATGGCATTGGTGTTATCAAAAAATATCGAAATGGGATCATCATATTCAACCTGTATATCCTTCAAAGTTTGTTTCATCCATAGAACTTGAGTACAACATGATATTGTTGCAATATATTATGCTTCTGCTATATACAATGATACTGATGATTGTTTCTTGCTTAACCATGATACCAAACACTCACTCAAGTAGAAAGATGATCCACTTGTACGTCTTCTATCATCAATTATACCTTCCCAATATGCATTTGTGTAGGAAACTAGAGATAAATCATTCCCCTTTGGATACTTGAATCCAAATTATTTTGTACCTTTGAGATATATGAATATCCTCTTTATTGACATAACATGTGATTCCTTTGGTCCTACTTGAAACCTTGTAACTTGTCCAACTGCCTGCATCACATCCAGTATAGAATTTGTCACATAGATAAAAATTCTAATCATCGATATGTATTGTCTCTGGTCCACATCCTTAGAATCATCATCCTTATCTTGAAACTGGTGTGCATAGGAGTACTGTCTGGTTTGCAATATTCCATTACAAACTTATTTAGCATTTCTCTAATATACTTGGTCTGAGAGATGAAGATACCTTTGTTGCTCTGGCAAATCTATAGTCCCAAAAATAAAGACAACTCTCCAAGTAGTGACATCTCGAACTCATTTTGCATGTCTTTGTAAAATTGATTACTCATCCTATCATCATCACTTCCAAAAATAATATCATCAACATAAACTTCAATTAACATGATACTATCTTGATTTACCTTTATGTAGAGATTGTCTACATTTCCTTTCTTAAACCCTTGTTGCTATAAGTATTTGTCCAGTATTGAATACCATGCTATGGTATCTTGTTTGAGACAATATAGTGCCTTCTTCATCTTGCAAACATAATTTTCCTTTTTTGACAACTAAAATCCTTCTAGGTGCTTGATGTAGACTTCTTCTTCTAACTCTCCATTTAGGAAGGATGACTTCACATCCATTTGATATACCTTGATATTCTTGGAACATGCATAAGTTATAATCAACCTGATTGCTTCCATTATGGAAACTAGGGAAAAGGTCTCTTCAAAATATATACCTTCAATCTGAGTGCATTCTTTACATACCAATCTTTCTTTGTTTCTAGTGAATTGTCCATCCTCATTCAATTTGTTTCTAAAGACCCACCTTTTACCAATCACATTCTTTATGTCATGCCTTAGAGCCAATTCCCATGTGTTATTCTTTTCTATTTGATCTAGTTCTTCATCCATAGCTTTGATCCAATGTTCGTCATGACTGTATTCTTCAAAACTGCTAGGCTCAACTGTGGATATAAATGATAGGTGTTGTTGTTCTGGTGAACATATTCTTCTTCTGGTTTCAATGCTTTCATCTTTATTCCCGATAATCTTTTCTGGTTGATGATTTTCCTGCACTCATCTTCTAGGGGTCTTTGGAGGTACCTGAAGGTATTTATGTTCTTTCTCTCCCTCTTTTTTCTCTTCCTCGTCCTCTTTTGTTTCTTCTTCCTCGAACATTTATTCATGATCCTGTTCCATTGAATCTTTGCTTCTTTCTTTTATCTTGCGTCCATATTTCTCATCAATCGTCACATTGATGCTTTCCATTATTCTGTTGAGTCTTAGATTAACTAATTTGTATTCTTTCCTTTTGATTGAGTACCCAAAGTAAAAGTGGTTAGTCATGGGTTAAAGTGGTTGCAACAAGAAAACAATTAAAAATAAATTAGTTGCAACTAGAATTGGAGAGTTTACTATTTGTGGATAAAGTGGTTAAGTGGACAAAGTGGTTAAGTGGACAAAGTGGCTCAATGGAMAAAGTGGTTAAGTGGACAAAGTGGATAAGTGGACAAAGTGGTTAAGTGGATAAAGTGGCTAAGTGGACAAAGTTGGTTAAGTGGAAAAAATGGCTAAGTGGACAAAGTGCTCAAGTGGACAAAGTGGTTAAGTGGATACTTCTAGAGGAAGCTACTTGAAGAGTATAAAAAAGAGAGAAAGGGTCTCCCATTAGTATCCATTGAGAATATTGAATATCTACAAGTGACTGAGGTAACCAAAGGATATCTAAGGCGAATTTCAGAGGGAAGGTGAAGTAAAGAAGGCCGAAATTCAAGGGAGGATAAGGTCTTTTGATGATGTTTTCTAAGGTGTGTTATTTACATGTCATCTCACCATTTTCACAATAACTTTTATTCTAAAATTATTCAGATAGCGGACTCTGGAGGAAGTTGAGAAAATGTATCCAAGTAAGTGTGATAAAAATTCCATCTTGTGGGTCATTGTATTTTGGGAGTTACACTCCATGAAAAATAGAGTTTGTGGCTAGTCGTGAAACTAGTATAAAACAGGTGTTTCGGGTAAAAACATCATAACTTCTTCATACCATATCCAAATTTAGTAATACAAAATGTATTGGTTACAATATATTCTGTAATATTTTGTGTACCATTTTTAGATCAATACAAAAAATATTCCATGCGGGGAATGTTATACAAGTGAGATCTCTAGAATAGGACATAATTCAGGAGGGTCTGCCACATTTTCTATAAATTCTATTCTGGGAAGTTTCAGACCCTGAAATTTGGAGGATATGGATAAAATATATCAAAGTATATATGGTTAAAATTTCAGCCATTGAATCACAAAATTTTTGGAGATACGCTCTAAGGAAGTTAGGGTTGCTGAATAATCCTGAAAATATGTTTCAAACAAGTCGGATTGGTATTTCTTCTATAAATTCTTTTATGTGGCTTTCCAGAATGTGAAATTTGCAGAGGTATGACAATACATGTAGGAGTACCTCAGATAGAAATTTTAGAATCAGAAACATAAAATTGAGCTTGTGGTGAATCTTACAAGTTGAGGTAACTTGTTAATTGCATGGCATTGTGAATGAAGGGAGGTTGATGAAGTGTTTGGTTGATTGTATGGGTAGATTCTTGTGATGAGTATTTGTTGTAGATATCTGATTATGAGCTAGAGTAGATTATATAATGGATTGACTTGTATTTGTGTTTTTTTTACTACTGGATCACTTCTATTTGGACCGATTGCATTCTATCTTGTGGAAAGCCGAGTCTTGCTTGAGAGTTGGTGCTCCTTAATTCAGTTGGTGCTGATAAAACTCTTGTAATTGTAGTCACATGTAAAACATAATACACAATATTACACATACACATGGTGTCTCTTGTGCTCATTGTGCTTATGGATTGATTTATCTTTATTATTGATGGATGCCATTAGTGAATGGTTACATGAAATCTTACAATGATGATGTGTAATATTATGTTTTGAAATGGTTGCTAACTTGAAGTGAGAAAAAGTTGTAAAATCCCACACACTAATTCACCCCCCCTCTTAGTGTGGCTAGTGTGTCCAACAATTGGTATCAGAGAAGGCCTTCATTATAAGCCTTAACAATCTTGGAGGAGATCCATGGACACACAAATGGATGATGAAGTTCCAATATTTGATGAGAAAAATTATTCATCATGGAGAATAGAAATGAAAGGGTATTTGAAAGCAAAAGGAGCAGGTGTTTGGAAATAAACCATTGGTGGATCAGTTCCCTTGAAGAATAAGTCAAAGTTTGCAACTCAAAAGGAAGAAAAGAATAATGATGCATTGTCTCTCAAGACCATTTTCAATGGACTCTCAACTTCTATCAAAGAAAGCATGGGATAATGTACTTCTGCCAAGGATCTATGGTTGAAGCTAGAGAAGACATATCAAGAAAAAAAGTAATGCATTGTAGACAATTCCATAGAGAACAATGAAGGTAAAGAACCTCCAAAATCCTTTGATTGAAATAATTATAAGTGTGATGATGTTGAATGTTTCTCTACAAGTGAAGAAGAAAATATAGAAGTAGTTTGTGTAGAATCATATGACAATTATCCTATAGATCAAGAGGAAGATTTGTTGAAGTTTAAAGACAAAGTTTTATTTGAGTTAGATGATGTTAGTAGTGAAATAGGACATTACTCAATTTCTTTTGAGTATCTTGAAAAATACACCAAGGAAGTCCTAGAAAAGTACCCAAGATATACCATGGCACTAAAGCAAATGCTGAAAGAACAAGAAGAAAATAAAAAGACTCAATTAGAATAAAAAGAAGAAGAGATCAAAAGACTAAAGAATGAAATAGAAGAAAAGAAGAAGGTAGATGATGAGCTTAGAAAAATTCTTGAAGTTAATGTCAATCTTAAGACCAAAATTGAAGAAGCCAAAAGAATAGAGGAACTATTGAAGAATGAAGTAAATGAAAGGGAAGAGTCATGCCATAAGTTGGAAGATGAAGTTGTTGATATTAGAAAGAAAGTAGAGAACTCAAACACTCACATCAAGTTCATGAACAACTCAACAATCTTGGATGAGATCCGAGATAGACAAATATCTCCAAATGATAAATCAGGTCTTGGATACAACAAGGAATCTATACACCTTGAAGCTATCACTTCTAAGAAGCATGAAGTAAGTCCTTCATTCTCAAAAGATGGAAGTAAGGTTGCAAGTCAACCATCTACACAACGCAAGGAAAAATTCAAAAGAACAAAGCAAGGAAGACATCAAGAAGTCATCTTTACACCTCAAAGCAAATTCAGAAGAGAGACACCTTCAAGATGGACACCAAAGCAAAGGTATGGAAATGTTTTTCATGGTCACTTCTACTCATGTAATGAATATGGTGACAAAGATTTTGATTGCAGACATTATGCAATGAAAGATAATGGAAGGTTTCATAACACCCTAAGGTGTTGGAGATGTAATAAAGTGGGACACAATGCTACTCATTGTCACACCATGAAATGCTACAGTTGTAGTGGGTTTGGCCACAAATCCTAGGATTGATTGAACACAAGAAGACAATCCATTAGGAGTGCTTCATATAGCATGAAAAGAAGAAAAAAATAATCTAGGAAGGAAGACAATTTGGAAAATATGGAAGCTTAGAGCTCAAGTTATGAGAATTTGGGACACCTTCAGAAGTGGGTGAAGAAGACTGAACAACCAGAATAGAATGGAATCCATGAGGCAAGATCAAGCTTAGTTTTTTTTGAAGCATACGTGGGCTCCTATCAGAGAAGTCACATACATATGCAAGGTGACCTATAGAAAGGTAGTGTACATGTTGGCAACAGGCCGAAGGGGAAAGAAGAATGATCATTGGAAAGAAAGTGTGCAAAAAACTGAAGTAACAACTGGCAAAAGAACAACATGCGTGCATGCAAGAAAGCGTGCACAAAAGAAAGTGAAAGATGGAGGAAGAACAACACACATATGGGAACAAGACCTAACGTAAGAAGGATTAGGGTTTTGGTAATATTCTGAAAAAGGATGAAGATATCGAAATGTATAAATATAGATACAAAAGTATCAATTAGGGTTGTTATGTGATGTGATATTATGTTTTATGGGTTATTTTTATTTTAGTTGTATGAACCAATTTTGTAAGCTGTTGAGCAAAGAAGATACGAGGGAAGGTAGATCAGAGGATTATACTGCAGGCTGTAGAGCCTGGTGCGATCTAGTTCGCCTCACATAGATCTTACCCAGTTTGATGGAGAATTGTAAGCGTGTGGCGCCAGGAATACATAACTACCATAATAAAAGAGACAAGAGCCAAATCTTTGTGGATGTAGCCCAGGAGGGGGTGAACCACGGTAATACTCATGTAATATGTTGAATCTATGCATGTCTCTTCTTTTTTTAAACAATTAATGGTTAATCTTGATGAATGAGTTATCACATTGTTATGAATCTATTTATACTCTGCTTAAATTAAACTATGGGATATACGTAAGCGAATCCAAGGAATAAGTAGTTTCCCTTATAGCTCATAGTATCTGGCCTTAATCAAGAAACCCCTATCCCCTACTCTGTCTTAGGCTGTAAACACCTGAGTCTTACAACCACCGATTTAAAGCTATCTCAGGTGAGACTGCACAATGCCTTACGGGTGTTGTGTTGCCTTCTGGTTTACTAGGAGGGCCGATAGTTTTAGAGGCTTTGTTGGAACGCTGAATGACATGAACCTTGGGTCAATAACTCAGAAAACCCGAAAAGAGAATCATGATACCCAACAAATGGTTCCATTGTCTTGTTAAGAGGATTAAGAAAGGACTGCGTAGATGAGATGGAATGAATAAGAACCGAAGGAGCAGAACAAAAGAGAAACGAGTCATTAGAAGGGGATGTTGAGACCTTGGAACTCCATG
>SNQJ01S0103542.1:23105-33688 GCA_010110895.2 Picea sitchensis
AGAAACCAGGAGAATCAATATGGGATATTGATCAAAGATTCAAGCAATTAAAAGGAAAGTTAAAATACCTTATGACCGATATGCAACACGGGCACCTATTTGTCAACTCACTACTCCTACACTTAAAATAGCCATTACGACAACAAAAGTTTCAGACACAGGCAGAGGCTTTGCAGGAAGCCTTGCAATTGGAAGAAAATCAGTACCAACAGACGGACTCGGCTATCGAAGAACTGAAGGAGGATCTGAATAACTTAACATTTCATCTGAACCAGAATAATAACAAGGACAAACGAGAAGTCGTTTGGTGCACTACCTGTAGAACGGAAGGACACCATAAGAATGAATGCCCAACATTCGCACAGTATATGGCGATAGGGATGCCAAACCCACTACCACACGGAGGATTATGGTGCTAAATATGCAAGAAACCAGGTCATGAACCTTACCACTGCACGATGATACAGAAATACCAAATAGTCCCAAATAACTAATATTTCACCTTTTGCAAGTTAGTTGGCCATGATGACAAAGATTGCAGAACTATGGAGCTGGTGCGGGAAGAACATCAGACACATACAAGGTACAGGAAGAAATGATGGTTGGGCAAGCAACACCACAGTTCAATCAAGCCCCAACACCATACAACACCGCGCAACAACAGTATAATATTGTGCTGCAACCCTATAATAATGCGCAGCCGTAGTACAACCCAACACAACCCCAGTATAATACCGTGCAGTATAATCAGGGACCACAGTATAACCCGTCGTGAGGAGACCGCACAACTTATAGAGGAGAAGGACGAGCCAGAGGAGGTTTTGGACGTGGCAGAGGACCTGTCACATGTCACAATTGCCAAAAACCAAGACATTATGCACGCGAGTGTCCACTGCCACCAACGAATTATATGTATTTTCATGCATCGGACCATGATACGGAGGAATGTCTGACATTACTTGTAAATATCCAGGAAAAAAGGAATCAAAATAACCAGAATGTTCAGTGGATTTTAGCTAAAGCAAGGGATGACGGATGAAACATCAATATAGTCACTCGAGGAGGAATGAAAACAGGAAATGAAATAGTTTGATATGAACCAGCGCAAAACCAATGGGTAAAGAAGAACACTAAATGGTTATTGCTATTTTAAGAATTTGACTTTGAGGTAATAGTTAAACCAGGAAAACTGAATGCAAGACCTGGCCACCTATCGAGGGTCACAAATGGAGAGGAACCAACGAATTTAGAAGACAAATTTTCTTACACATAGCTATTCTCAGTATAGATTGCTGACGATTAATTCACAGAGATCATCCAGTACTTGAGCACAGGTACTACGCCGCAAGAATATACCATTGCATAGAAGAAGAACCTAGTAGTTCGTGCAACTAACTATCAATTGATCGCAGGACATATATACAAGATGGGCACAGATCACATCTTATGAAGATATGTACTAGACCATGAACAACCAAGAATTTTAGCAGAATCCCACGAGAGAATAACAAGAGGACATTATGCAGGAAAAGCTACCGTGCAGAAGGTACTATGCGCAGGATTATGGTGGCCAACGATCCACAGGGACTCGAAAGAATACTGTTAGCAATGTGAGGTCTGTCAAAGGGTAGGAAAACCCAACATAAGAGACAAGATGCCACTACGACTGCAAGTGACACTTCAGGCATTCAAAAAATGGGCGATAGACTTCGTGGGACCCATTAACCCACCAGCCAAAGAACAAGGACAAGATATATTATCACCGCGACAAAATACCTAACAATATGGGTGGAAACCACACCAGTAAAAGATTGCAACACAAAGATAGCTACACACTTTCTGTTTGAATAGGTAATTACTAGATTTGGGTGCCCAAGAATTTTGATGAGCGACCAAGGAATGCACTTCATAAAAAAAACCATCTGAGCGATGATGGAAGAGTTTGAATTTCATCACCAAAAAAGCACACCGTATCATCCACAGGCAAATGACACGGTAGAAGCCTTCAAAAAAATTCTAGAGAACACCTTGACAAATATATGTAACGTCAATAGGGACGATTGGGACCTCAAGGTACCAACAATGTTATGGGCATATAGAACCACATGCAAAAAGTTGACTGGCCACACACCATTTAAACTAGTTTATGGTCAAGAGGCAGTAGCGCCCTTAGAATTTTTAATACCCAGCCTATGTGTAGCAACCATTACACAAATGAAAGAATGAGGAGAAGTACAGGAAAGACTGAATCAGTTACTGTCAATGGACGAAGACCGGGGAAGGATTCCATCAACACGTACAGAAAGTAAGAGACAAAGCTTGGAATGACTGCCACATCAAGAGAAAGACGTTCAAGGAAGGAGATCCAGTATTTCTCTATGACAATAAAGCGTTGTAGCACCCAGGGAAGCTGAGAATGCATTGGCTAGGACCATACGAGGTAAAAGTTGTCAGTCACGGAGGAGATGTACAGTTAAGAGATCCAAAATGGGAGCCGGTTGAAGCCATACAAGGACAGTAAACCACCCACCATGCAGTGAAAAAAAAAGAAAAAAGACAAAAACAACGCGCATCATGATGGACAAGTCGCATATGAAACACGAAGCCAACAAGGGAAAAGATAATGACTATACCAAAAAAGGAAACAAGTGGGAAAAGGAAAGTCGGAAAATGCAAGCTGACAGGACAGTAAGAAGCAGAATTAAAAGCAAGGCAAGGACGGATGGGATGTCACATTAAACATGCCAACTGGAGACAACAGAGCATGTGTAATGGAAAGTACTCAACCGCCACGGATGCATTGAACCTATAGTTATTGTGCATTAATCACATGATGGAGGAAGCATCCTCGAAAAGCTTCATGACGAGCCCATACAACACATGAGCACAGAAGCAGTTAGTCTACTCACAAAAGGAGAACACGAAAAGAGCAACAACAACGAGAACGAACAGAGTGAAACCACAGAGCTCACCGAAGCCATTCAAATTCTGCAAATGTTCGGCAAACACCATTATGGCACCACTGAATCTCGAAGAACCAGGCCATAAAACCAGACAAACCAGGGCTCATACGAGGTCGCGAGGACCACTGGAAGAAAGTGAATAACAACCACCATAGGTCATCGATATTGATGAAATCTCGTCACTAGAGGAAATCCCAGTAGAATCCACACCCATACTAGAGGAGGTTCCGCAACCACAAATAGAGGCCATGGAACAGGATACACCAGTAGCAGTGCACAAGCCTTAGAACAAAGAAGAAGAAATCCACTAGGAAACACCACTAGAAAATGCCAAAGTAGCCGTAGGAGCTAACAGAAGCGCACAAAACTCAGAAGCAGAAGTGAAGCCAAACGTTCCAAAAATACCCATCACAGATTTTTCTTCGGTCAATCCGACGGGTGAAATGGCCACATCTTGGGAAGAATGGATGGAGAAGGAGCAACCAGAAGCTGTTGGAACCTCGAGCCAACAATTGCAGCAGGAAGACCGAATTTAGATACCGAGCTCACCTCGAAAGAAACCGACTGCAGAGATTGTGCTACCTCACATACCAGAGGGAGTACAGGTGGACCCACAACTATTAGGTCACGTCAGGAAGCTCAAATATTCCTACCATGACGTAGCAGATGAAACCAAATATCCAGAGCTTGCACCATAGGTCTTTATGCAGAAAATAGTCATCAACCAACTTAGAGACCCATCACTCAGCCACACCAGTGGGCCACTGGAATGGACAAAATAGGAATTCTAGGGTTGCTGAAGATACCACACTTTGGAAGAGGCCAATATGCAACGGCATGTGTCAAGAAACTATTAGAAGTTACGCATGGATGGGATATATGGCTGGACAAACCCGTCCCCATAACTGTCGAACTTATCACGTAGATAACAGGCCTACCCAACGAGGGTATGGATCCCGCGCTGATTCTGGACGATAAGTACAAGGAAAAAACATTGGCAGAAGATATGAAGAAGAAATATTGCACCTATTATCTCCTCAAATGACATAGTCAAATTTGTTAATTTTAGGTGATAGGAGGTCATTGAAAAATACTTTTCTAAATTTTTTAAGGTTCAWTTTTTAGAGCCTTATGTCTGTAATAAAGTTTGAAAAACATTGGATTTGATTTTTWTTTCAAAAAATCCAAAACTTAGGTTTAAGTGGCTAAGTACCTTCCCAAAAGGGCTTCTAAACCACCAAAAGCCCTAGATTTTGGTAGCTTAAACCTAAAATTCGGGGCCATTTTAGCCACTGAAAGTGCAGAAAAGTTTGTTTTTACTACACTGAGTCATCATTTTCAAATGATGATTCTAAGTGAATGGAGAATCATTTTTAGAAATGGTAAGAGGTTTTTGTTTCCAACATGTCAAGGAACAATAACCTCTCTCATTTTTCCAACAAGTGTCATATATTGGGAGAATAAAATTCATCTCTGAGCCCTAATTTTCAGATCTTAGAATTTCCTTGTTTGACACATGTTTTTGAAATGTAGATCCCGGGCAAATGAAAACGAATCTCAAAGAACCAAGAGATGTTTTTTCTTAGAACAAACCAATATACAAAATCCTCTTCTAGTTTTTACACAGTGGTTTTTGTTGGAGATATATGGGTCAATCTTTGAGCAACATATTTCCAAAAATTTCTGTCTTTTCCAACCACCTCACAAATTCGAATTTGAGATAGGAGAAGAGGTTATCAGATCCATATTTTGAGGATCTGAAACTGCTTGTAAAGGCTATAAAGCCTATCCATTTTATAGACTAAAGGGTTAAACTTTGGAGACTCTTTCAAACTTTGTACTCATGCTTCTCATTTTCATATTAAGTAATACAAGCTTCTTTTGCCATTACTTGTTCAGATTCCCATCTTCTTATCTAGTCCGTACTTGCACTTGAAAGTTATATTCATGTTATTCACATTTTTCTAATGCCCGATAAATGTCATCCTGTCTTTGCATTGATGAGTTAGAATTGCAAGTATTATTTACTTATTGTAATCGACCATTCATATATGTTTATTGTATGATTTTGTTGGTACAGTAAGGATTCTCCACACATCCACTTATTTACAAACTCTCTGAACAATAGTAGTTGAAAGCCTTGTCAAGATAAGTGTGTTTATGCATGTATTGAGTGAGTGAGGTTTGATTTAGTCATCCTACTTGATCCATTTGAGTGAATCATTGAGATATTAGTTAAGTTACCAAGCATCTCTGAGATACAACCTAAGAGAGTTTCCTGGAGCGATAACAAATTGGCACCGCTGCCGGGGAGAGGAGATTGAAGCTCAACTTCCTTGGGAGATGAAAAGATCCAAATTTGATGATAGACAAAGTCTAGACATATTTTCGGTTGTAATCATCTATCTGGCAACTCCATGAAGGACATATTCAGTGGCGACTCCATTGTTCTGAAATCTGTTGGCGACTCCACTGGTATGAAATGAACAAGATCTTATCAAAGAGGTATGATTTCTGTGATTTTTCAAAGATTGTTGGTTTTCGTAATCTAGTGCCTAATAGAGATGAATGGGAACATAGTATTCCCATATTTCGAGGAGAAGAGTGGGAAGTGTCAGCTAAACATTTGCTGGATTTTCATGATTTCATTCATCGATTGCAAATTGTGCATGAGGATGTTAAGATCAAGTTCTTCGGGTTTTCATTAGAGGGGATTGCTCATGATTGGTATCGGTCACTACCTATTGCCATTATTAGCTCTTTGGTAGATTTTCATGCTACCTTTCATTTGTTTTGCAAAGAAATATTTTCAGTTGATCTTCTATATCCTGAATGTTGTCATGAATTTCATTTTTTGACTAAAGATTCAGATAGCCATGAAGAGTATGTTGTTATAGGGGATACCTCTCATTGTGACTGAGACATTGATGATCTTCATGATGGTATCCATAGTATAGATGCTTTTAACATTGTACCAAATGAATATACTGTCTTAAACTGTCATGAAGATCAGATTGTCCCATTTGAAAACTTGAAAAATGATAAACATATTTCTATATTAGTATGTGACGGATTTGAATCTGCAGCAGATATTAAGGGCAACCCTCAGTCTTCTGATTTGCAGACAAAGGAAGATTGCAACAGATATGAGGAGGAATATGATGAGTTCAAAATTCTAGATGAGAAGTTCATCATGCATTCTTCTCCAACAAAGATCAAACAGTTTGTATTCAGCAGTGAGATCGGTGAAGGAAAATTACAACATCATAGAGAGGTATTCTTTAATGGTTTTAATGACCCTATTGAAAACTATTTGGAATCCATGGGAAACACAGATGTTAAAATATTTATGTTATATGAAAGCTGGCTTTACCATCTGTTCAAATCGTTTTTCTGTTGGCTATACATTCCATTATTTTTCGGGTCAAGATCAAGAACAGGTTCAGTAAATCAATTTCTGATATGGCTTCATTGGAAGCATGAGTTTACTTGATTAAGCATCAGTACAATGGTTAGATTAGAAGTAGATAAATAATCTCTTCATATGAGCAAGTAGACTCTTTCAGTTATTTATTGTTGAATAAGCAGAGCAGGCTACCAAACCAAATTCCGAACGTCGAGCAACCACCAATATTTTTACATATCTAATTGATTCTACATATCAAGCCCAGTGCACCAAGCCATGATGCAAGCCATCATCACAACGCAATAAATCAAAATCCTAATGCACTAAGCTACGAGTTAAGTCACATATTGATACACCATCCAGTGTAAGTGCCAGGTTGCAGGAGATTTTGCCAGAGATAGAAGAAGATATCAGTTCTGCACATTTTCTGAGTGTTGAGCCAGCAAGAAGGAAAGTATTGTATTATAATGATAGGCAAAACAATTTTGATTTTCCATATCTACCTGTTATAAACCTTTTTTGAAAGAAATGGAGATCAAGGTCATTGTCAATACCTGCAAATGGATTTAGGTACCAGGATTGATAGTCTCATGCAAAGAAACGAAATGTCAATCCAATGATGTTAATGCTTTTATGCTGAAACTCCAGTGCCTTCTTCTGTAAAAGATGATACAGTAAGTCTTGGGCATCCTATCTTACCACCAATTGTTGTACAACCCAAACATGTGCCTTGTGGAGCTGTGGCATCGAAGTGTTATAAAACTGGAATTGCTCATCTTGAACAAAACCAACTTTCAGATGCCATGTCCTGTCTGGATAAGGTTTTCTTAGCATTGGCAAAAGATCAATCCTTAGGAGTTGACATTAAAGCTCAAGCCTCAATTTGTGCGTAGTACAATGTTGTTGTTTTTCTACTTCAGGAAATTACTCGATTACAGTAGATGAAAAGGCCTAGTGTTGTTAGTACAAAGGAAGAAATGGCTATATTTTCTTGCCATCTTGGCTCTTTGCCTCTTCTTGCAATTGAAAAGACTATAGTTAGTCGAACAGATGAATGTGCCAGCAAGTCCTCAGTTGTGATGATAGTTCTATATCCAATGTGGAATTCTTGGCTCCTAATCCAGAAGCCAATTGCATCATAGGCCAGGTCTTCAATGTTGATTAAGATTTGGTAAGTTTCATATAAAGGCATTGAAGGAGACAGAATTGGGAGCATAGTTGCAGAATCAAGATGTACAGTAAAAGGGGAATTGTATTCTTCAAATGGAAAAAATGAACAAAGTTCAAGTGCTCAGTATGAGGTGTTATATGTTCTAAACATAATGACTATGTTGTCTTTGTCACAAGCAAATTCTTTGTTGATCCCAAATTTTTTGTTGATGAATACCTTGCTATTGTGCAGAAAGAGTTGGAAATAACATAAGTTAATGTCATGATTGTGTAAAGATGGTTGTTTCAGAGGTGTTACATCAGTTGAAACAAGAATTGGTCAGTGTTCAACTCAGCCCAAAATAATTTTGACGAATTCATGTAAAATTTCCTTCTATAGGAAGTTGGCAGCACACAACACACTTTTACAGTGTGTTGCGCTGCCAACAGGGCAGTTTCCCGTTTTTAAGCAGAAAAGTCAAACAAAACTCTTATTCAGTTGAAGAAGGAACATAACAACATCCATATGTCAATTTGGGCTCTAGAAGTGTTCATTATCATCCAATAAGGTTGCAGAAGGTGTCAAAGACCTAGATAGAGACATATATTCATTCCCTAATAAATAGGATCTAGATCCTAGGTTTTTGGGATGATGATGAACAATAAGAAGCTGGGAGAGAATGCAATTTTGCAATTTTGAAGACTGTTTCAAAACAGAGCTTTCGATGGCTTAGATAGGCTTTCATAGCTAACCTTAGCCACCGAAAGCAAAGAAAATCTTTCGATGGCTTATAGGCATGGAGTTTGGCTCTCCTAGCCACCGAAAGCACAGAACAAGGCAGAAAGCTACCATTTTTGCACAGATCCAAGATTTTCTTATCTAGATGCCTCGAAGATGGTCTATAATGATAGATAATAATTGAAGGCATCATTTTTGGGTTTCTGTTCTAGTTTAAAAGGTGCCAACAAGAGGATAATATTAAATTTGCTACCTTATTTCGGCAAAAAAMTGTCTTTTGGGCGAAGGTGGCAATTTTGAATTCTCTATTAGTCTCTAAGGATCTATTGCAGCTGTCGAAGATTTTGAAGGACATGAAGATAATTAAGATAAGGAGTTGACCTAGTAAATAKGATCTTTTCCTATTCTCTTGGAACTATTTTTGACTTTCCATTTTAAGTAAATTTGATCCAGTTTTCCAGGATCTAGATATATTTTGTAAAGGCTATAGGCAAGTTACAGGTTTGCAGGGGAACAATTATAAAGGCCAAAGGACTCCATATCCCAATGCTAAAGGCACAAGGTCTACTAGGTTCTTGGAAACCTCACAGGGAGATCTTCAATCGTAAATTCCAGATCACTCCATGCCCAATGCTAAAGGCGGCTGGAACTACTAGGTTCTTGGAAACCTCGTAGGGAGGTCTCCATCCCAGTTGGATCCAGATGTTTTCTCCTCAAATGACATAGTCAAATTTGTTAATTTTAGGTGATAGGAGGTCATTGAAAAATACTTTTTAAATTTTTTTAAGGTTCATTTTTTAGAGCCTTATGTCTGTAATAAAGTTTGAAAAACATTGGATTTGATTTTTATTTCAAAAAAAACAAAACTCAGGCTTTGGTGGCTAAGCGCCTTCCCAAAAGGGCTTCTAATCCACCGAAATCCCTAGCTTTCGACAGCTTAAACCCAAAATTCGGGGCCATTTTAGCCACCAAAAGTGCAGAAAAGTCTGTTTTTATTGCGCCGAGTCATCATTTTCAAATGATGATTATGAGAGAATGGAGAATCATTTTGAGAAATGATCGAAGATTTTTGTTTCTAACATGTCAAAGAACAATAACCTCTCTCATTTTTCCAATAGGTGTCATATATTGGGAGAATAGAATTCATCTCTGATCCCTAATTTTTGGATCTCAGAATTTCCCTATTTGACACATGTTTTTGAAATGAAAATCTCGGGAAAATGAAAACGTATCTCAAAGAAATGAGAGAGATTTTTTCTCATAACAAACCAATATACAAAAGCCTCTTCTAGTTTGTACATAACGATTTTGGTCTGAGATATATGGGTCAATATTTGAGCAGCATATTTCCAGAAATTTTTGTCTTTTCCAGCCACCTCATAAATTCAAATTTGAGATAGGAGAAGAGGTTATCAGATCCATCTTTTGAGGATCTGAAATTTCTTGTAAAGGCTATAAAGACTATCAGTTTTATAGACTAAAGGGTTCGACTTTGGAGACTCTTTCAAACTTTGTACTCAATCTTCTCATTTTCATATTAAGTAATACAAGCTTCTTTTGCCATTACTTGTTCAGATTCCCATCTTCTTATCTAGTTTGTACTTGCACTTGAATGTTATATTCATGTTATTCACGTTTGTCTAATGCCTGATATCTTTCATCCTATCTTTACATTGATGAGTTAGAATTGCAAGTATTATTTACTTATTGTAATCGACCATTCATATATGTTTATTGTATGATTTTGTTGGTATAGTAAGGATTCTCCACACATCTACTTATTTACAAACTCTCTGAATAGTAGTAGTTGAAAGCCTTGTCAAACTAAGTGTGTTTATGCATGTCTTGATTGAGTGAGGTTTGATTTAGTCATCCGACTTGATCCATTTGAGTGAATCATTGAGATATTAGTTAAGTTACCAAGCATCTTTGAGATACAACCTAAGAGAGTCTCCTAAAGTGATAACAACACCCACAGGGGAACAAGAGGCATTATAATTAAACAGATCAACAATGATGCAACACAATTAGGCAAAAAAATATTATCCTACAAACTGCTAAGAAAATTCTGCAAAGATGAAGTACCGGCATGAGTCATTATTGTTGCAGCTCAGTGCGCAGAAGGCACCTTCATGAGTTGGGCGCCATACCTATCAAAATTTTTCCAAGTGGACTGCAAAGACACGCATGATGCAGGTATGGAATTTTTATTACTCATGGATGATCACTCTCATATCTTTCATGGGATGGCGAGAACCAGAATACACCGTCTTTGGTACCACACCATAGCCAGGAGGATCAAGATACCATGTTCTTATTTGGGCCA
>SNQJ01S0103542.1:44795-58497 GCA_010110895.2 Picea sitchensis
GTTGTTGTTGTTGTTGAAGACGGCCTTGGAGAGCGTGCTAAAAAAAAACTATTTTCACACAAGAAAAAAACTTCGCTTCTCGATGACAACAAGGGTTAGATCTCGGTTAGCTTACCCAGAAGATGCACCTTTTCCTATTTGTTTATGATTTTATGAGATCTCACATGGCATGGGGAAAATAACATACACAGATATAAAAGAGTAGAAACCCAGAAACAAATAATATAAAATGGAAATAAAACCAAAATAATACTCTGTAAAAATTTTAAAAATGTGTATTCAAGCTTTATACCTCTGGATCTGACTGAAATTGTCGTATATTGGGAAAACGAAAAACTTTTTGAGTGAAACAAAAAGTGTTCCTAATTGAAACGAGCACTCTAGGTGAAATGGAACAATCCTGTCAGCCCATAAATGTATGGAAATGACATAAAATGGAGATGAGATAACTCAGCTTCACGATCTCGATCTATAATAGGAGCGGGTCTTCAAACAGGCTATGATACCATGTTTGATAACACAGGTATTCCAACAGAGGATGAACACCTTCAATAACCACTCACACAACCAGATCAAATATCAACACACCGATGTTTTGATGTTGTAAAACCCCTACGGGGAAACATCCACGGCCCCAACCAACGCGACCACTTGGAGCAGTTTATTAATGCAAAAGAAAAAGATTACAGAGAGATTTTACAAGAGATTTTCTCACAATCGATCATCGGAAAATGACCCTCCATGCTATTTAAATAGATATCATTGACCAATAGAGTGTTAAGCCACAGATCAATGGTCATTAAGATCGAGGAGAATATGAACCATCAAATCACTCTATGTCGAGAACATATTGTGATCATCGCATTTACTAACTACAAATGCATACTAAAGAAACACACTAAGAAGCACACTTTTACCTAAAGACACATTAGACCAAGTAGATCTTAACTAACTCCTAAGTTTCTAAATATTCTAACAAGAGTTGGGTTTCTGAGATCCTTCTTTATCTTTTAGTTCTGCCTTGAGTGACTTGATTTTCTTTCTTTAAATCCTTAGCTCTTCTAGTGCAATGATTAATTATTCTTTGAGATCAAATTCTCCTTATTCTTCATAATATTATACTTCCATGAAGAGTACTCTTTCAGTATCACTGTCATTGTCTTCATCTTCATTTGATGAGGAATTGTCTTCCTTGGTGCAAAGGCATTTCTTGAAAAAATTATGTTTGTTTCTTTTATTCTTTTGATTTTTCTTCTTATTTTTATGGTCTTCTTCTTCATCACTTTCCTTATTCTTATGAGATCATTTAGAAGAAAAATGACCAATACCACCACAATTAAAACATTTCAATGGAATCATACCTTTGTATTTTTCGGTTCCTCTTTTCAACTTTCTGATGAAGTTTTCCATTTCTTCATCTTCCTCTGAATCATCACTGCAACTACAATATGACATTGAATTTTTTGTGTTCTTCTTATTTGTCTTCTTGGATGCCTTGAATGATTCTTCCTTTGTGACTGGATTATCTTTCTCTATCCTCATCTAATAAACTATGAGTACCCCATGTATCTCATCCATTCTTAATGTAGCTAGATCTACTCTTTCTTCCAAGGATAAAATCTTCGAGTCATATCTCATAGGTAGAGACCTCAACAAATTTTCAATAATGACTAGTGTTATCTCTCTATAAAATTTGTTCGGCTGAGAAACGAATGATAGAGGAAACCTACAAACCAAATTTGAGATCTGAAAGTAGCCTTTCGAACATGGAGAGGGTTGTCTTGGGAGACTTTGTTTTGGTATAAGATATGGATTTAAGCTATCAGCTAGATTTAACACCTTTGAATGGTAAGTTCTATTTTCATTGGTGAAAGAGAGTAAGTCCTCGGGCTAGGGATTCGATTTAAGAAAATGATAGGAACAAATTACTCGGTGACTAAACTTTAGAGGATAAAGGATAAGCGAGCAACAATTTTCAGTCTAAAATCGTTGTGTGTGGCGAGGGGGGAAAAAACACATGAAGCAACTCGAAGCACTGCTGAGGATGAAATCAGATTTCACTTAGAGGAAAGACGGTTTGTCTAAATGGCATGAATCCTAGGGCATTGCGCAACAAATCCCAGGTTCAAAAATACATTCCTATTTAGAAATAAATAGATATGAATAAAGAATACAGGAAGTACGTACGCAGATAAAGGAAAATATACATCCAACTTCTACAATTAGAATCTTTTCATCAAAGCTTCAAGAATTTTTCATTAAATTTTGATCAAGCTCAAACTACATTCAATAGTCACTATCTACACTAGTTTGCCAACCAACCTGACTTACATTGAAAAGATAAAATATATAGGTGAGGGCACCGCTTGGGCTACCCTGCTCTCTAGCTATTGTCCATAGAACTTAGGAAACTGATTGTTCTACATTAAATGAATTTTTTCATGATGCCTTTCCAAAAATAGAAACCAATTGGATTCGGTCTCATCATAACTACATGTCTTTGCCATGGGGATTCAGTTATCAACAAGGTCTCGTCATGGGAAGAGTGATGTGTTGATGTATTCCTTAGACAATATATCTAAATGATCAAGTGATCTGTCAGACTCCCTCCATTCACTGTAACAACCTTGATTTTTGACGTGCACGCATTTGCTGGGATGTGTATGTGGCAAGTGAGTGCTAACTGTTGTAGTCATTACCAAAATGACAAAACCGTCTAAGGATGGTGCCTCCTTCAAAACTATCGAGATTTGCGCCATGTTTGAGGATACAAGGATGAGCTTAGTTAATCCAACTTCTTTTACGCGCTGACAAGAGCTGTGCAAACTTCCTCGTCGGCTGCTTCACGTTCCCTGAAATGATTCGCATTAGTTTCTTCTGATATCCTCTGTGTTTCACACAACTGTATGATTGTATCTTGCACATCCATGAGTTGTCTCTTGAGCCACGTCATATTTTCTTCATGGCCTTGTGATGCTGATACTTCAAGGGTATTCGCTTCCAACTGTCATCTTAGTTCCCTTTTTTCCTGGTAAAGATTGGTGATAGAGAGCTGCGATTACTTCAGCTGCTGAGATGATTCTCAAACATGTGTGTCTCTGACATCTGTCCTCCTCGTTCTGCTCCAGTTTTCTCAACTTGTTCCTCCAACAGGTTCCAACTGAATAACACACATAAGTGATTCTTCGGCAACCGAACTTACGCGTGGTTCTCTTGGGACTCAGGTTTCCCCAGCTTCCTTGTTCTTCTTTGTCCCGCCCCTTCTTCGAGGTATTTGTTGTTGGGAGGACATGGATTCCAATGTCTTTCCTTCCTATGCATCTTCTTCCACTCCAACCTCTGCGCGGTGTTATATTACCCTTTTCGCAGACAGAAGGGAATCTCCTTTTGGATCCTTAGGGATGCCCGCTGTGAGAAAGAACTAATCCTAGTTTCTTTCCAACCATATTTGTTCCTCAACTACCAACAATTTAATCAGTGATACATGAGAGAGTTTCCTTTTCGATTGATCCACTTCTGCCTGCGTGTTTTTTGCCATCTCTCAGAGGTTTTGATGTAAGAAGAAGGGTAGATTTAATGGTCTCCTTCTTGTAAAGTGAATCAACAATCTAATTTGATGTGAATGTATCATGTCGAACCTCCCTTTATAGGTGAAATATTTCTTGATAGATCCAAGTAGTTTACAAAAAGGTTTATACAAATATCTACTTGAAATGTCTGTCTCGACTTTCCCACCTAAACCATATCACTTGATGAAGTCTTCATAGCACCTTGCGTGCAAAGGAATCCCTTTAAACCACCTTTTGCTGCGCAGAAGGATATCTAATGCAGTTGAAATATTTTCCTCAGTTACCTAAAAAGTAACACCCAAGAACACTACGCGGAATCCATCGAAATTGAGTGCGAACTACTCGGCTAGTCTCATATTGAATCCTTGAAATTTCCTGCAAAAGGACATGCACCTGAACTGTTTAAAGGACGCTATGACCTCTGGATCTTCATTAATCAATGTCAAATTTTGGGGCTCTGGCCCAACATTTCTTCCACTTCGCGTGCCCTTCCTTATGTTTTGGGAGGTTGTCATGGTGCAACGTGTATTTTCCCTATGCACAGTGGATTAGGCACGGGCCCAAGGCAATAGTCCTGATCAACCTGGGCTTGCGAGAGAAAATTACAAACAATGCATAAGTTTGACTAGTGAACAGACTGCATGCAGAACATTCAGAATTTATAATGGAGTGGGTGGGAGGTGCAAACATGCCAGGGAACACTGATTTCATGGCGACTGGATGTTTCGAGGAACACTGAATATTTTTCGTTGCACATCCACGCGACAAGTACACTTTGGGACGTGTAAGGTACAACTGATAAGGGCTGCAGGGAATATGTGATTTGAGCACCATTATTTTTCATTCTTTTATCCCTCATAATGATCTTATGATGGTCATTGCACTTGCTGATGTGATTTCTATTTAACAACTTGCATTGAAACTCATCACGTAAAAATTCCTTTTCGATAGGACCCAACTTTTTGGGAACAAACTCGTACAATTTACACATGTTTTGACTCTGACATCCCTCCCTGACTCCAATGGCCAACTGACCACTTGCTGAATTCAACCCCTTCATTGTTCAATACTTGATTTCAATGTTTTGACACACATACCATAACTTGACTAAGACCGACTCTAACTAAAAAAGGAAAATGACGATGCTAACAACTGGCTCCAATGGGGATGTTATCCTCCCAACGAGGTAACAAAGAACAATAGACTAGGTGGTTGACCATTGGGCCTTATTTGACTTTCAGACACTGAAATATGAAAAATGAAATGCAACCTAAACTTATCGATGCAATTTCTAACATATTCAGCATAAACTCAGGGCCTTCACTTCGGGCTTCAATTTTCTGCTGACATACTGAATCAAGACAAAAATAAAATGACTATTTACAATGATATGTGACTTTAAACTGACTTTATTGCACCAGATAGTGTTTGAGGAACCTGTCATTTATAGGCCCCTAACCAGCGCAATCTCCATTTAGTTCTATAAAATAAGCATTATTCCCTCGATATGCATTGATTTTGAATGGACCCGTCCAAAGATTATCGATTTTTTCGTTCTTTCCTTTATCTTCATTCCTCGCGTCCCATTTCAACACCAGATCCCCTAACTGAAAATCCTCCTTCTTAGAGTGGTTTTCAAAGGTTTTCTTCATCCTCTCCTGGTGGAGTTCTGATCGATTGTAGACCTGTTCCCTCATTTGTTGTGTGTGAATCAGCTGATTTATTCTCCTCTCCATGTCATCTGGCTCGACTTCCTTCTCTTGCAACAATTTTTGAATGGGAAACCCTAGTGAGGTGGGGAAGATCGCATATGCACCATATACAATATGGAATGGTGAAGTTGAGATGGACTTCTTGGTGGTAACCCTGTCCACCCACAACGCGTAAATAAGCTTTTTATTCCAGACCTTCTTGTTGTCTTGCATGAGTCTTTTGATGATCCTGGTCAGGCTTTTATTCGATGATTCTGCTAACCCATTTCCCTGTGGGTAGTATGTTGTAGAATGCCCCAGGGTTATATTGTAATACTGACAAAACTTATCCATCTTCTTGGAATTGAATGCGGTTGTGTTATCTATTATGATCTTGATAGGGCATCCAAATCTTGATAGGATGTTTGTCTCCAAAAATTGGATGATGACTGCGTCAGTAGCCTGCTTTGTGGGGATTTCTTCTATCCATTTCGTAAGTAATATGTGGCCCTGAGTATCCATATGTGTTGCACTGAGGATGGTGGATTTATTTCCCCTACAAAATCCAAGACCCACTACATGAAAGGTGCTTCAACCAAGATCGGTTTTAGTGGTAGGGGCTGCAACTTTCTTCTTCCATCGAAAATCTGACACTCGTGGCAACTGAAAAATTATTTTTATACGTCTGCAAAGATTGTAGGCTAATAGTAACCCGCTCTTAGGATTTTTTTCTCATTGGTTTTCCAGTAGTGATGTCCTCCACAGTCACCTTTGTGGAATTCCTCAATAGCTCGTTTCACGTCATTTTCTAGCAAACAACTCAGCAATATTCCCCAGGATATTTCCAGTACAATGAGTTATCCGAGATGCAGAACTTAACAACTTTGAGCTTTAAGAATATGGCCTTGGTATTGATTAAACCCAGAGGGGCTTGCATATTTCTCAACACATAGATGATGTCTGTATACCATGGTGAATCGACAAACTTTTGAGACACCTACGCAGTTGTTTCTTCCTGAGGATTCTATGATAGATCGACGATGAAGTTGATTCCCAAAGTGTCACTGTTCGACTGCACCATCATCTTTGCAAGGCCCTGACCCTTAATCAACTTTGTGGTCTTGATTTATAGGTCATATTCCAGCATGGCCTCTATCCACTTACCTCTCCTTCCCTAAGGGTCAGGCTGAGTCAGGATATCCTTGACTGAGTTGTTGGGCACGTAAGCGATAACGTGGGAGTGTAATATGTACATTCTGAACTCCTTTAGGGATTTGACTAAGACGTATGCTTGTTTCTCCATAATGTCATACCTTAGTGGAGAATCCCTCAACGTCTTGCTAAAATAGGCTATAGGCTTCTCAAAGTTTTGATCGTCTTTTCTGTAACAACATGTCGACAATTGTATGCTCCGAGGCAAATGAAAACAAGATGAAGTCTTTCATGAAGTCTAGGCTGGACAGCACAAGAGATTTAGTTAGCACTACCTTGATATCTTCAAATTATTTTCTAGTTTCCAGATTCCACTTGATCTCGTATACCTTTCTAAGCATGCAAGTGATATGTTTTATAATTTCTACCAGGTTTGGGATGAATATTCTCAAGAAATTTACTTTTCCCAAGAAGTATTGCACTTCCTTATTACTGCGCGGAGTGCCGATTTTCATAATTCCTTCAACCCTGATGGGGTCTATCTTAATACCCTCCTTTGATATGATGTGCCCCAACATCTTCCCTTCTTGCATCCCAAAATGTGACCTTTTTGGATTCAATGATACGTCGAATTTCTTGCATTTCTGGAAAAATTTCTTCAGATGCCCGAGGTGTTCATCGGAGTCAGTATAAAGTGATGTCATCCAGATAGATCACAATAAACTTGTCCTTTTCATCAACAAATTATATGTCCATTTACCTCTGTAAGGTAGCTCCGATGTTCATCAAGATGAAAGGTATCTTGGCATACATGAGCATCCCCCATGGCGTCGTAAAAGTCATATTTTCCCTATCATCTGGGTGTACCAGGATATGATTGTAACCCGAAAAACCATTCAACATGGACATCTTCTGGGACCGCACTACCTTTTTTAGAATATAGTCCATTTTAGGGAGTGAGTAGTGGTCCTTGAGTGACACTTTTTTTAAGTTTCTAAAATCCACACACAATCGTATTTCACCGCTCTTTTTTCTTACAGGTACAAAATTGGCCACCCACTTCAAAAACCTTAAAGAAACGATAATTTTAGCTTTGAAGAGTTTCTTTACATCCTTTTCTATCAACAACAACATTAGGGGATTTATCCGTCTCTGCTTCTGTTTGAAAGGCCTCTGGTCTTCTTTGAGAGGGATGACATGTTGAATCACTTTAGTGTCATACACCTTCAAATCATCATAACTCCAAGTGAAAACATTGGGGAAATCCTTCATGAGCTTGATGTAGTCTTGTTTGACCTCTAGGCTGATCATTTTAAAAAAAATGATTATTTTCGGATTCTCCTAAGTCCTAATATTGCAATATTTGACATCCTCCTTGTTTGGAGTGATCTTGGGATTCCTAGCCACATCGTTTCCATCAATTTTTTTTTCCAACGGAACTAGCCCCTTTGGGATGATGTTATTTTTCAGTTGTACTATGTCCCTTCCCATTGTTTGGTTCTGGAAAGGGTCGTCATCACTACACGCATCTGCACTCCCTTCTTCGTCACATCAACACTCTTCATCAATGCTTGTGTTAGCGAACTTGTTGCTCATTTGGAGAAATATCTCCACCTGTTTGTCGTCCTCAAACACCTGCCAATATTTGATACTATTAGGCACTGTTGGCCTTTGTTTGAATTTAATCTAGTATTTTATATTGGGAAAGATGAGAGTTTTAAAAACCGAGGCCGAGGTGGCCAATGCATCGATAATCTAATTTTCTCCCTCGGGATAATTGATAGATCATACTCCGAGAATTATTAGAGGAGGACCAACACCAAGTTTTTGTACGCTCTCAGCTTGGGGTGTTTGGATTGATATATGCTTTTCACCTAGTTTATAACCAACTCAGAGTCTCTGTGCATTGTTATCCTCTTCGCACCTAATTCTTTCAAAAACTTCAGGCCCAAAATCTATGCCTCATACTCGACCATGTTGTTTATGGAGTCGAAAGCGAGTTTGTATGAGAAGAGTTTTGAGCCCACTTTGGGAGGGCTTATCCACACGCTGACCCATTCCCCTTCTTTGTTGACAACGTCATAGAAACTCATGTTCCACATCTCGTTCTCCTTGTGGTTTCTCGGATCAACGCACTCTACTGCTTGTCGCGCGACTTTATCATCAGTGGCCATGACGGTTGTCAGTTCTTCCTCTTCAAAAATCAGATCATTATAGAATATGGAGGATTCAACCTCAGTGTCAACAGAGTAGATAGGATGGTTATTCAGCCATGTCTTATTTCTTACCATGTACTTTAGTAGTACTTCACTATATAACTGCCTGTCCTAGCCAAAGACAGGAATGGTAGCATACGACATGTCCATTTGTAGAGATCCCTTTAATTTTGCGTCCCACGACCTGGATAACAACATGCCAAACTTGGGGGGTTTATCGGCCAGGACCATGTCCATAACCATGTTCTTTGAAGGAATTTGGGACAACGACATGATCGGGTCTTTGATGAGTCCCAGACATTTGATCTTCCTCAAACCAAAATAAAATATGTATTTATAAGGTCTGGTGATGTCCAAACCCAACTCATCCATGATCACCTTTGGCACGAGGTTGTGCGACGTGCCTCAATCCACTATGGCATTATGTAGGCTCATGTCATGGAATTTTAGAATTACATAGAATGGGGTGACGTCCTCTGTATCAATTGTCTCCTCAACCCGCAGACCAAACATAATAGCAGGGTGATCATTCTGGATGTTCAAAGTATCAGGGGTCTCTCCCATTTTTAGCATCTTAATAATCTGCTCTCAGTATTCACCCTTTCTGATAAGTTCGTTAAAAGGGACAAAGATTTTGATCTTGGCCATTTCACTCTCAAAGTTAAAGGGGGGAGAAACTTTTTCTACCTCTTTGCCATGCGCTTCCCGTCTTGTCTCTGGTGCTTTATTTGGAGCCTCCTCCTTTGACTTTCCCTTTTTAAGCTGCATGTTTGGTCGGGTTGTCTGGTTTCAGGAAACTTGTGGAAGGGGTATCCACCAGAGGCTTCCTTATGGGATTTGTTTGCTGTGGTTTGGTAGGCACCTTCTTTCTCCTAAGGTTGTATTGTTTCTGAAATTGCATGATGGCATTGTGATATCCTTTTATGAATTCTTCCATTTCCTAGGAGAGTGAGTCATCCATATCCATCATAATATCGTCATTTTCACTCATGTATTGATCATGTTCTCCCTTCATAAAAAAAACACGCATGCTTTTTTCATCGCAACAGTGCATTTGGTCTTGGAACATCTGATCAAAATCCTCGTCTGCGTAATTATTTTGGAATGAAGGTCTTGTTTGTTGGTCACCCTATTCTCTCTGCTCCCTATGTCTGATCTAGGGGACCTGACCCCTTTTGAGGTTCTGATTTCTGGGTTGGGGGTCATGTTGTTCTCGGGAAGCATGTCTATTTCCCATGAACATTCTTTCCATTAGTTTTTCCATGGTATTCATGATTAAGTCGAATTTGTCATTCGAGGACCTAGATGTCGATGGTTGTACATCCCCTTGGGGTTTCTTATCACCTATGTTGAATAACTGTTTGATCTTCCCCAATGCCATTAGATTTACCTCGACCTCGATTGAATCGTTCAACATGGCATCTAGATTTGTTGATCTCCTTTCTCTCAGTAGCAAAGATAAATTGTTGTCGAAGGAATCGACGTATTGTAGCTACGCAACCCCAGGAGGTGGCTGGAATTCTACGGGAATTGAGTTATACACCCTCATGAAACGGGATAAGAATTATTGCACCATCTCCTCCGACGCCCTCTTCATGTTCTTGCATGCTTGCCATAAATGATTTTCGTGGCTAAATTTCGCTCATGGGCTAATTTTCCATGGTTTTTCCAAAAACGAGATTCGCTATTTTAAAAATGATTTGCCCAAATTCTATAGGATAAAATTATTTTACCTTAAAAATTGCCAAAAGTTTATAAAAAATATATAAAATACTTAGAAATTTGAATATTAAAAAAAAATATCGCCAAACATTTATAGTTGACATATGAAGGATTAGTAATACTCACCAAGGTTTCTACATTTTAAAATAAATTTCCATCCTTAAATTATTGCTTGCTGCTGGGAGGGATTTAAACCACTTCCTCACCTCCCCCGACAACCTCTACGCGAAAAATCTCATCTTCACATCTGCATAGTCCACCTCCTCTAGGTCGACGAAATCATTGAACCAATCTAAATTCTTTTGGGATTAAACATTCCCTTCAACATCATAGAGCTTGATCCTCTAACTGTAATTCTGGGGCAAATCATGGAGTTGGGTTGGCAGAACGAGGGGGGAGAATCTCGTGGCCATGGCTCTAGGAGGTTTAGGGATTTGGGGGATGTTCTTGGGTATCAAAGATTGAAATCTCTTATGGTCAAAGACTATATCGTTCAAACTGGTCTCCGACTTAGACCTGAACAAGGTTTGCTCAAACAGGGTGTCAAAATCAAGGTCATCGATGCTCTGGACGCCGCTTTTGGGTAAGGACAGGATTTTGTCCAAGTAATAGAATGGTTCCAACACTTTCTCCCTAGTCTTGCGCAGAGGTTTCTCGGGGTCGCACACATGAACTACAGGGTTTGGGTCAGGATTTTCTTTGGTACAGATTGTCTTCGGAGCCAAGGTTCCTGAATCGCATTACTTTGTGCTACTAGTCTTTTGAATGGAGTATCCAGGGTAAAGGTTTCATCCAATATAGATGTTTTTCCCTATGTTACCCTCAGGGGTAAAAAATATAACTTTAGTCATTCTCCCAGGGAAAATTTATTCAATTCTATCCCTGACAAGGATGCCATAATGTTAGATCTCTGTAAACTTCAGTCGGCTGAGAAAGGAATGACAGAGACAACCTACAAACCAACTTTGAGATCCGAAACTAGCCTTTCGAACCTGGAGAGGGCTCTCTCGAGAGACTTTGTCTCGGTACAGGATATGGATTTAAGCTACCGGCTAGATTTAACACATTTCAGTGGTAAGTTCTAGTTTCATTGGTGAAAGAGAGTAAGACCTCGGGCTATGGAGTCGATTTAAGAAAACGATAGAAACAAATGACTTGGTGACTAAACCTGAGAAGTTAAAGGCTAAGCGAGCAACAGTTTTTAGTCTAAAATCGTTGTGTGTGGCGTGGGGGGGAAAAACACATGAAGCAACTTGGAGCACCACTGAGGATGAATTTAGAGTTCACTTAGAGGAAAGACAGTTTGTCTAAATGGTGAAAATCCCATTGCGCTGCGCAGTGAATCCCAGGTTCGAAAATGCATTCCTATTTAGACAAAAATTGTTATGAATAAAGAATACAAGAAGTACGTATGCATAGAAAGGAAACAATGCATCCAACTGCTACAATTAGAATCTTTTCGTCAAAGCTTCAAGAATTTTTCATTAAATTTCGATCGAGCTCAAACTACATTCAATAGTCATTGTCTACACTTGTTTTCCAACCAACCTGGCTTACATTGAAAAGATAAAATATATAGGTGAGGGTGTCACTTTGGATTCCCTAATCTCTAGCTACTATCCCTAGAATGTAGGAAACTGACTATTCTATGTTAAATGACTTTTCTCATGATGCATTTCCAAAAATAGAAACCAATTGCATTCGGTCTCACAACATTTGAGGATACAAGGATGAACTCAATTAATCATGTTTCTTCTGTGTGCTGGCAAGAGCTACACAGACTGCCTCCTCGACCGCTTCACATTCCTTGAAATGCTTCACATTCCTTTCTTCCGATCTCCTTTGTGTTTCGCCCAATTGTACGTGTGTATATTTCACATCACTGAGTTGTCTCACGAGCCACATCACATTTCCTTCGCGACCTTGTGATGTTGACACTTCAAGGGTCTTCGCTGCCAACTATCGTCTTAGTTCCTTTTTTTCCTGGTAAAGCTTGGCGATAGCAAGCTGTGCTTTCTTCAGTTGCTGAGATGATTCTCGAACATGTGTGTCTCTGGCATATTTCCTCCTCGTTCTGCTCTAGTTTTCTTGACTTGTTCCTCCAACAAGTTCCAGCCGAATAACACATAAGTAGTTCTTCAGCAGCCGACCTTGTGTGCAATTCGCTCGGGACTCAGGTTTCCCTAGCTTCCTTGTTCTTCTTTGGATTTCCCCTTCTCCAAGGTATTTGTTGTTGGGAGGACATGTCTTCCGACGTATTTCCTTCTTGGACAACCTCTTCCACTCCAACCTCTGTGCGGTGTGATATTACCCTTTCCACCGACAGAAGGGAATCTCCTTTTGGATCCTTGGGGATGCCCACTGTGAGCAAGAACGAATCCCAGTTTCTTCCAAACCATCTTAGTTCCACAACTACCAACAATTTAATCAACGAGACATGAGAGAGTTTCCTTTTTGAATGATCCACTTATGCATGCATGCTATTTTCCATCTCTCAGATGTTTTTATGTAAGAAGAAGGGTAGATTTAATGGTCTCCTTCCTGTAAAGTGCATCAACAATATAACGTGATGCAAATGTATCATGTCGAACCTCCCTTCACAGGTGAAATATTTCCTGATTGCTCCAAGTAGTTTCCAAAAAGGTTCCTGTAAATATCTACTCGAAATGCCTGTCTTGACTTTCCCACCTAAACCATCTCTCTTCATGAAGTCTTCATAGCACCACATGCCCAAAGGCATCCCTTTAAAACACATTTCTCTGCGCAGAGGGATATCTGTTGCGGTTGACAGAGTTTCCTCGATTACCTGAAAAGTAACACCTAAGATCACTGCGCGGAATCCATCGAAGCTGAGTGTGAACTGCTTGGCTAGTCTCATATTGAATCCTTGAATTTTCCTGCAAAAGGCCATGCACCCAAACTATTCAAAGGACACTCTGACCTCTGGATCTTCATTGATCAACGTCAAATTTTTGGGCTTAGGCCCAATGTTTCTACCACTTCATGCTCCCTTCCTTATGTTTTGGGAGGTTTCCATGGTGCAACATGTATTTTACCTGCACGCGATGAATTAGGTACAGGACCAAGGCAATAGTCCTGATCAACCCGGGCTTGCGAGAGAAAACTACAAACAATGCATAAGCTCGACTGGTGAATAGACTGCATGCAGAACATCCATAATTTATAACAGAGCGAGTAGGAGGTGGAAAAGTGCCAGGGAAATTTGAATTCATGGAAATTGGATGTTTCGAAGCACATTAAATATTTTTCGTAGCACATCCGCGCAACGAGTACACTTCGGTACATGTAAGGTACAATTGATAAGGGCTTCAGTATTTCTCAACACTGAAGC